>JAPEVF010000083.1:0-117608 GCA_029747585.1 Pleurotus djamor | reverse complement strand
GTAGATGTTAACATCTTTGTCGGCGAGGTACACGCGGTTGTGGGCTGGGATATATCCCAAGAGGTAGAGAGGGCTTGGTTGACATGAGCGAGAAAGTTTATAAGGTAGTGATAGCGATGGACTCACGTATCGAATGGACTGATGGTATATGATTCGCTGCCAACGAAATAGCATAGTCGGTTCGTCGATGTCGTGTACAGGAAACAATCGCCGATCCACTTGGCTGTTCGGATACTGTGCGCGATAAAGTAAGAGCAAGTGGGGCAGTTGGAACCGTGACTCTTACCTCTCAGGTACATCGGCAATAACTTCGAAAGCTTCTTCAACACCTTCGTCGGTTATGGCAGCACCCTCTTCGAGTTTCTCGTTGTATGCATCCCTGTCGAAGCGAAGAATATAGAAAGATTCTTCAGCTGCGATCGCTACTAGTGACCCAGTACCAGACCAATACACCTGTCAGCACCGTCAGCTTTCGTAAACACATTGGCGGAGATTCTAAGCACAGACATCTTTGGCGTCAACATCGATCCGTCGGACGATCTCTCCACTGTCCCAATCCCAGAACATGACGAAGCCAGTGCCTCGTGCTCCAAGGAGAGCTCCGCCATGTAAAGAGTCCATGGCAAAGCTTCCAGCGCCCTTCATGCCAACTCCGCCGCGCTCCTTGAAGTTCTTGTAGACCTTTAGCTTGACCTTGCTCTCCAGCACTGCGTATGTGTTTGAGTCCGGAGCCCAAGCGAACGAGATACCGTTTCCGAAAGACTTGTTTCGCCAAGCCAGAGCCGTGTAGATGATATATTCTCCGTCACCGACGACGGTAACGAAGCGACCATTGGGGGAGTGGAAGATAGACGTGGCGAAGACCTCCGTTGAGCCAATTTCCTTTACGGAAAGAGGAATGCGAGCACCCTCGGTCACAGAGTCGTCTGAAATAAGCTGGAGATTTCCTGACAAGACATCGTGATTGCGAGTGTAGATGAGTTTGCCCGAGTGGTCCATGCTGAAGCTCGGTTCATCGCGTCCCAATCTGATAGTGACGATACCCTCGTCGAATCCAACAGCTACTTCGTTGGCGTCCTTTCGCAGGGCTATACACCACGCTCGCTCGAGTGCGTAGCTCAGGGTGGTTTCGATACGGTATGTACCACTGTTCCAGATTTTGACCGTTCCGTCTTCACTTCCAGAGATGATTATAGGAAGGTTGGGATGGAAGACAGCAAATGACACGTTGTTGGTATGGCCCTCCATAGTTTGCACACAACTCTTGCTCAAGTAGTCCCAAACCTTCACCGTTTTGTCGTCGCCAGTGGTTACCAAGTATGGTTTGTCTGCGCCAGGGTAGAATTCAACGTAGTTGACGCCCTTTTCGTGTGCTTCCATGGTAAAGTTCGCCGAGGGTGAACCGATTGACCACATCTTCACGGTGCGATCTAGACACGCAGAGACGAATGTGTTCGTGTCTTTGGGGTTAAATGCGAGGTTCATGATATAATGCGTATGGCCCTCGTAGACCTAAAGCCATATCAACATTCCTAAGTCCAATTTCGCAGACAAGGTCACGCACCTGGATATTCTTCCAATTCTTTTCCCAATCCCAAGCCTTGATCGTCATATCATCACTACCCGTGATGACGATGCTAGCTGAGGGGTGAACTGCCAAGCACCGTATATAGTCCGGGTGAGCCTCGAAAGTCGTTATTTTCTCGTGAGTATTGTAATTGAAGACGCGAAGCTGGAAGTCGTCGGACCCGGCCACGAACCAGTTCTTGCGCGCTATGAACTTGACACATCGGACTGGCACCTCAGCAACCTCAAAAGTCTTTATCAATGCCCCCGTTTCGTGGTTATATATGTTGACAGTTCCATTGTAGAGGCCAGTCAATAGCCATGGTTCTGTGGGATGGAAATCGACGTCCTTGACACGATCCGACCTTGAGAATAGTTTCCTCTGTCCACTAAGATAAGCACTACGAATCAATTGAACAATTGCTCGCGTACCGTGACTTCAAATAACATTGTCAAGAACGAGGGAGATGATGAGCAGGTAGGAATACGTGGTAGGCGTCTAAGCCGATGTCGAGCCGCTTAGCGCCCAGTGGATAGGAGCCTCCCTAAGGCCTGATTCCCTTTGCAAGGCGTGGGTTGCACGTGGCTCACCAACCTCAACTTTTGAAATGGAAATGGAACGTTCAACTTCCTTCAAACTTGAAGCCATCACTTGGCGTCCTGATTCCTGAATATTTGCTCCTTCAAGCTGGTCCACTTAAGAGCTGAAGCGGAAGTTCCCCTTCCTTTTCAGACATGGACGGAATCGGCTTCTCTGAAGGGCACGCCGAACAGAGTCCGATCCTTGTATATGGACGGCCGTTTGCTGACCTCACCAGACATGTTACCAAACGAGATGCATATCCAGCCGCGCATGGCGGCTTTGCAGATGTGTGGCTTTGTGACTGGAATCCAGGGGGAAATATCCAGCCAAGGAAGGTACGACCCTGTCTCTAAGCTTGTTCACTGACTTACCACCAAGCCCAGGTCGCCGTCAAGGTTCTACGATCCAACAACAACGGTGTGGACGACCAAAGAAAACTCAATAGGGTTTGTCAGGTGCAGCTTTCTCCTCGGGAATAACCTACTAACTATTGATCTGATTTAGAGACTACGCAGGGAGCTGTCTGTTTGGCTCTCTCTTGATCATCCCCGGGTACTGCCATTGCATGGAGTAGTATCAGGCTTTGGCCCATACGTATCAATGGTTTGTCCTTGGATGGAAAACGGCAACCTGAACGCTTACCTCTCTGGACCCGGTCAAGCTCTGTCTATAGAAAGGCGTTATCAAATCGTAAGTTTAAAACTTCGTTAACCTTTCATCTCATTTTCCGCTCCTACTATAGCTTCGCCAAGTATGCTCTGGCTTAGCCTACCGTGCGTTCTACTTGTCGCCTAACATCAACTATGTCGACGTACACGCTCTCTCTCTCAGTACATTCTCGTTCAGTTGTTCATGGAGACCTCACTGGCGTAAGCTCATGAGTCCTTCACCTATAATTTTGGACCTTAAGACTGTCTACCTCAGTGTAATGTTCTCATGGATGCTCTTGGTGACGCGTGCCTCAGTGACTTTGGTCTTTCAACCATTGTGTCAGACATACAAGGCGCCTCAACCCTCACAACATCCATCAATGGAAATGTCAGATTTGCCGCGCCCGAAATGTATCATCTTGACGCAGAGGACGACACCTTACCTGCGGCCACGACTCAGAGCGACATATATTCATTTGGAAGCGTTACATTGCTTGTAGGTCTTTCTTTCAAAGCCTAAACCTCCTCCATCTAATCTATACAGATACTGACCGGGAGGGTACCTTATGACTACATGAGAACGGACGGCCAAGTGCTTGTAGAACTCGCTCGAGGTCGTCGCCCACGGAGACCCACCGACTCTGTGATAACAGAGTCCCGTTGGGTCTTCTTGTGTGCTTGCTGGACCAGGCAACCGTTCCATCGCCCAGCCCTCGAGACTATCCATGAATATCTGACAAGTCTCGACAATTCTTTTGTTGACAAACGGGCACCGCTCCCTTCTCTTGACAAAATCCAGTTGGTATCGTTGCTAAATTCTTCTCACAAGAATGGACTCGAGTCCTGGACTGCGTTTAGCGATGAGCAGACCGTGGGCTCTTCTCGTCCAAACGCGCTGCTCTGATTTCTTACACCGAGTCTTCAGGTTGTTGTTAAACTCATCAAAGCACCTCTCTCATATCAGGAGAAGATGGCTACAATCCAAGTAAGTGCGCCCCAGCCATGCATCTCCTGATGTCCCTATCCCTTCTTTAGGATCTCCGAAAATTTGGAGAAGTGCAACATGCGAATGTCTCTGTATATCTCGGGATTTCTCTGATAGAACGCACTGTAGCCATCGTCATGCCATGGGTGGATAGCCGTAGTCTTTGTTCGCACCTTTATGCGTCTATCATTCCCCTTGAGCGAAAGCTTGTAATGGTAAGCCCGAATATCACGGTCGTCTTCCATACTCTACACTCTCAAAGGTGTTGGCTATACTAGATCCAACAAGTTGCATCCGGTCTTTCTTATTGTAAGCAGGATCGCCGGCGAAGTTATGTTGCTGATTCAATACGCTTCTCAAGTGCACTCATTATCAATTATTCACGGCGGTTTAACTGGTGTGCGTGTCAGCTTGCAACTGCTACATAGCCGCCACTGACAGACTTGATGTCATACAGTGGAACGTCCTCGTTGATCAAACTGGGCGCATTCAACTCAGCAACTACGGGTTCATGCCGTTCTTGTTACAACGGACACACTCTAGGACACTCTTGTCTGCCTACAGTGATGATTTCCGTTGGGCTGATCCTGCACTTTGGTTTCCCAGCGATACGCCCAGACCGAACATTTGTCGCGCGTCCGATATCTTCGCTTACGGGCGAATCATGTTTCAGGTTCGTACAATAAACAAGCCCCCACTACGAAGAAGAATTGACTTTGGTTCATTAGATATTGACATCCGAGATTCCGTTTGAAGAAGAGTGGGACGATATAGAAGCTGTCGAAGCATGCATTGAGTCACTTAGCGCGAGTAACTTTCATCCCGAACGACCACTGGTCTCAGCGCCGTCGGTGACACCGTCGATTAGTGGCATCTCCGCAAGTGAGGGCTCTCATCCTCTTGGGCCACCAGCGTCGTTGATATCCGACCACGTCTGGGCGCTCATCACGAGGTGCTGGGATGATGACCCCACTCGCCGACCCACCTTAGAGGCAGTAGGCTCGGGCCTTGCATTTCGCGGGGCGTGATTGTGGAAATGGTATTAAAACTCCGTAATAGCGCTTGAAGACATCTCTGTTCATGTTCGTGTCCCGTTGATTCAATAATCAAGCCGATTCAAGAAACGGAAACTGGGTGGCACTGGTCTCCTGTGCATTCAAGTTCAATGCAAGTTCAGATCGATGATATGTCACAGTCAAGAAGTAGTATCGAAACCCCACATTCTCCCTCAGTCGACACAAGTATAGCCGCTGGTGACGACGGCCAGGGCACGCCAGCACGAGGTCCATTCCTTGTACATGGACAGTCTTTGCCAGATCTTACCAATGATGTTGTAAAACGAGACATATATCCAGCAGCGCACGGAGGCTTTGCGGATATCTGGGTATGCCATTGGACATCAAGCCAAAGCGTACAACCAAAGAAGGTGCGCAGACCGTTTCACAATACATTCGTACGTTGAATGAGATCTAGGTTGCTGTCAAAGTTCTGCGATCCGTAAATAGTGGTGTAGACGACAAGAGAAAGCTGGATAGGGTTTGTCTTCCGTTCTTTTCTTAGAAACCATCCGTTGATTTGATCTAGAGACTCCGCAGGGAGTTGGCTGTCTGGTTATCTCTCAAGCATCCCCAGGTACTACCGTTGTACGGCGTGGTATCCAACTTCGGTCCATATGTCTCTATGGTTTGTCCATGGATGGAACACGGCAATCTAAATAGTTATCTGTCCGGACCCGGAAAAGCTTTGTCAATAGAAAACCGATATCAAATTGTATGTGCGTTTTGAGTCCCTTTGAAGTTTCATTTCACCCTTTAATGCCCTTGCTGTAGCTTCGGCAAGTCTGTTCGGGCCTAGCCTATCGTGCGTCGCATTCGTCGCGTAATCACAACCTTGCCAACGTCGACACACCCTCCAGTACATTCTCGTTCCGTTGTTCACGGAGACCTTACAGGCGTAAGCTGCGTCTCTCACTCCTCATTTTTACGTTAATCCATTCACAGTGCAATGTTCTCATCGATTCCATTGGCGATGCATGCCTCAGCGACTTCGGTCTCTCGACAATTGTCTCAGACATGCAAGGCGCTTCGACACTAACGACGTCTATTAGCGGCAATGTTCGATTCGCCGCCCCAGAGATATACCGGATCGGCGCAGATGACGATGTTTTACCTTTGCCCACAGCTCAAAGTGATGTATATTCATTCGGAAGTATCACTTTGCAGGCAAGCTTCCCTTAACTCGCGGATCGCATCCTCTCTTCATTGAATCTATACAGACACTGACCGGGAGGATACCCTACCACTACATGAGAACGGATGGTCAAGTTCTCATCGAACTCGCCCGAGGACGCCGACCAAGACGACCTGCGGACTCTGTCATAACAGAAGCCCGTTGGATCTTCTTGTGTGCTTGTTGGGCCAACCAACCGTCCGATCGTCCCGATGTTGAAAGCATAGGGGAGTACCTATCGCATCCGGACAATTCTTTCGTTGCAAAACGAGCACCGTTGCCTCCTCTCGATAGAATACAGTTGGTATCATTGCTGAACGTCTCGCACAAGAAAGGGCTCGAGTCCTGGACTGCTTTGAGTAACGACCAGACCGTGAGTTGCTATTTCCGATCCGTGTTCGATCAAGGTGCGATGCCGGTTTTTGAATCTTTCAGGTTGTTGCCAAGCTCGTCAAAGCACCCCTTTCCGATCAGGAGAAGCTTTCAACGATTCAAGTATTCGCTAGTCATCGATCCCTTCCCTCTAAAGTACTCATACATCACCTATGTAGGGTCTCCGAAAAATTGGAGAGGTGCAGCACGACCACATCTCGGCGTATCTAGGCATATCTGTGATAGAAAACACAGTAGCTATCATCATGCCTTGGGTGGATAACCGCAACTTGTGCTCGTATCTTCGCGGGCTGTTTATCCCCATCGCACGAAAACTCGTCATGGTGAGCTTGGATGAAATGCTCATGCTCTCAAATTTGCTTTAAAGGTGCTCGTACCAGATCCAGCAAGTTGCCCTTGCCCTTTCTTACTGTAAGCAGATTCGCGACGAGGTTTACCTCCTAATTCATCCGGCCTCTTACCCCAAGTGCACTCACTATCGATTGTCCATGGTGGTCTAACTGGAGTGCGTAATTTCTCTTCGCATACCCACCGCTGGCTTAACAATCTCACCAGTGGAACGTACTAGTTGATCACACTGGTAGCATCAAACTCAGCAATTATGGGCTTATGCCATTCATCTTCCAACGGGCACATCCTCACAAACTGGTATTCACCTACAGCGATGATTTCCGCTGGGCCGATCCAGCACTTTGGTTCCCTAGAGACACGCCCAGACCAAGCATCTCTCGAGCCTCCGACATCTTCGCCTACGGGCGAATTATCTTTCAGGTCCGTATCAAACCTCCAACCCAAAGTGCCACACGGACCAAACGCACACCTTGACTTTGGGCAATTAGATACTCACATCTGAGCCTCCGTTTCAAGAGGACTGGGAGGATATGGAATCCGTGGAAGCGGCCATCAAATCGATGACTGCAAGTGACTTCCATCCTGATCGACCGCCAGCTTCGATGATATCAGACAATAGTTGGGAACTTATCATGAGGTGCTGGGATGACGACCCTGCTCGACGACCAACCCTGGAAGAAGTAGGATCAGGCCTTGCCCTTACTACATGGGCATTCTCCGAAACGCCCTGATATAGATTCGTCGTTTGTATGTCGTGGACCCCCCATAGATCTGGCACTAATATATCCGATTTCACAGACAAAGTCCTGCTGAATATTCTTCTAGATCTTCCCCAATTACAAGCCTAAATGCTCATCATGAGGTGCTGGATGGTGATCCTGCTCGCTGACTCCCCCCGAAGTCGGTTCAAGCCTTGAACTTAGCTGTGCGTAGTGATACGTGGAGGTGGCATTGAAATAGATTGCCTCTCAGAGCTGTGACTGGCCCAATATTGACACGGAATCTTAAGCTTTAAGGCTTTATATGAGGGACCTCATTCGGATCACACTTAGTAGTACTCCAACTCCATATCGGTGGACGTCTCGTGCATCTGATGTATTCGCTTTTGGGCGAATCGCATTTCAGGTCTGCTTTCGACGCCCCCTATGTACCTCAAAAAGTCTGACCTTGAAAAGCTAGGTATGAACGTCCAAGCAACCGTTTGAAATTGATCTGGAAGATGTAAATTCTGTGGAAGCGTCCATTGAGGAGATGAGCGCGAGTAACTTTCATCCTAATCGACCCCCTGCGTCGATAATATTGCACAGTAGCTGGGTACTCCTCATGAAGTGCTGGGACGATGAGCCGGCTCGACGACCCACCCTTGACGAAGTAGTTTCAGGTCTTAGACAGTCCACTCAACTCACCACTAGGAAAACTACGTGGGACCTTCCGATGTCGCCATGATCTTCGAGATGCTTCATATAAATCATACATACCCATGGACGTTTCTGTCTATAATTGCTGATACTTGTTCATCGAACCAAGATCCAGCCAACAATGATTCGGGGACCCTCACCCCTGAGTCTTGAGGGGCACACTTCGGTAAAAGCCGAAAAACTGCACAGTTTCAAGCCTTCCACCCGATTAGGAATGTGAATATAGTGACCGTCGACTCCACCCTCAACAACCTCAAGACCAAGGTGCGTAGCCCTCGACGCCGCCGGCGATGAAATGCTGATCCTCGTGTCTGCAGAAGCGAGATGGGTGCCTACAAATACGTTGGGGAGCTCTACAAGAAAAAGCAGTCGGATGTCCTCCGTTTCTTGCTTCGTGTTCGGTAAGAAAGTATCTTGAGGTTTGTTTGATTCTCAGAACGTTAATGATGAGTGTAGCTGCTGGGAATATCGCCAGCTAAATGTCATTCACCGTGCCTCTCGCCCATCTCGCCCCGACAAAGCCCGCCGTCTCGGATACAAGGCCAAGCAGGGCTATGTTATCTATCGTATTCGTGTTCGCCGTGGAAACAGGAAGAAGCCTGTCCCCAAGGGTGCGTTGCTTGAAATGACTACCTTTTGCGCTGGATGATCTCAATTTGTGACCAGGTGCTACCTATGGCAAGCCCGTACGTCAAGGTGTCAACCACCTCAAGTACCAGCGTGGCTTGAGGAGCACAGCGGAGGAGCGTGTTGGACGACGATGCGGTAATCTTCGTGTTCTCAACTCCTACTGGGTGAACCAAGACGGTGTCTACAAGTACTTTGAAGTCATCTTGGTGGACCCCAACCACAAAGCCGTACGTCCAGTTCGTTTGGTTCCTTGAGTCATCTTTCTAAACTGTAGCGTTTGAAGGTCCGTCGTGATCCCCGCATCAACTGGATCGCGAAGCCCGTCCACAAGCGCAGAGAAGCTCGTGGTCTCACCAGCATTGGCAAGCAGGTAAGACCCTTGAATTCTGAAACACTCTTCCAGTTATTTACCCTACGACCAGAACCGTGGCTTGGGCAAGGGACATCGTCACAACCACACGCCGGCTCGTTCCACCTGGAAGAAGCACAACACCCTCAGCCTCCGTCGCTACCGATGATCCTTCTTCCTCTCTGTCACTCGCTATATCATCATTGTTACCATGTCTTCGTATGCTCCATGACCCTTGCATCATGTATGTATGCCATATGAGCAACCCAAAATACAACGTTTGCATCTCGCTCGATTGATGGTGTGTTATCCGATACAATGACTTGGTTCGCAGCCATCAACCAGTCAGATGGACGCTAAAATGGTTATACATAACCACCTTTTCCCCAACCACCACCATGGTCAGCTAGCGTTCTTCCTCGTCGCCATTAACTGATTTTCAACTTGTTCGCCTAGCCTTTCAAAATTAGCACTGACTTGGAAGCTCTGCGAAAGATTGACGAGGAAATTAGTGACCACGAAGCCATGGTTATCACGCTCAAGAAGCACCGAAACACACGTATCGCTATCAACCAGCTCCCGATCGACATTCTCCGCCTCATATTTGTCTCTTTCAAGGAAGAGTGTCCTTACAGAATCCACAGCTCATCAGCGGACTGGACGACCGTCCTGAGGGTCTGCTCTCATTGGCGAAATATAATCACGAGCACCCCACGTTTTTGGACAACCGTGAGCCTCACCGATTTGCGCACTGTTCCAGCAACACTTCAATATTCCTGTGGGGTTCCACTACAAATATTTTGTCCGCTTGACGTGTATTATGCCTTGTTGAGCGCCTTTTGGGATGCTTTGGAGACTGTACTACTGCGAAGCGAACGGCTTCAGACAATCATACTTGCCCTTTCCACCGACGATGCGCGTCTCGAAAGGTTTACCACAACGCTCGGAACTCGTCGCTTGCCTTGCCTTTATACAATGGAGCTACGCTCATCGGCTTTTTCCCGAGTGCTGCACCCCACTTTTCCTTGGACGAATTATCCGTCACTCCGTTTCCTCACATTGACAGACGTGATCATCGTATCCGATATCCCGGAATTCCCTACACTGGTTAAACTCTCAATTTCAACCAACGAGTACTCCCCCTTCACCTGGATTCTAGCACTTCTCCACAAATCGCCAAATGTCGAGGAAGTCGATGTTGCGGGGGTTACGACATTGGATGCCTCGGATTTATTCCACCCTACACGCCCAACTTCTTTAATATCTCTCCCTAAACTGCGGAACATCGAGGTCTCTGTGAAGAAGGCCGCTGCAATTGAACTGTTTGATTACATCGACATCCCTAACTCTGCTCGAGTTGCTGTCAATCTTGCGACTCCCAGAGTTCGATCAAAAACCGAAAAGCTTGCCGTCCGCTCTGGTTTGAAGTCATTGTGCATCCGCTTGGCGAGCCTGTACTACGGGACCTCGCTTGAAAGGATGGAAATCCTCATGAACGACAACGCATCCAATTGTGACCTAAATTGGTTCTCATCCTGCAGCGACTACCCGCTCATTTCCGTTCATCTTCTCTCGAGATCTGTGAAAAACTCTCTGAATACTTCCAATATTTCCAATCAAACCTCCCCGTATTCAATGTTTCTGAACTCACCATCGTCGATAATTCCACTTGCGGGACTTGGAAATCGTCAGATATCATCCCTTCCTTCCAGGATATCCGAGTTCTCAACTTCAAAGGCTGCACCGATATTACACTGTTGCACGTGTTTACCTCAATTGGCAACGTAGACGTGAATGGCGTACCCAATCGATCCCTTGAAGTCTTGTCTTTGGTCTCCGTCGACCTGAAATCCTTTGACAAGGAGGGTTCCCCCAAGCATTCTGTTTGAGCAGCTTTCTTCGAGAGGCGTCGCCAAGTTGGAAAACCCATCCACAAGTTGACGATCAGGAACTGTACAGTCTCTCCTCAGTGCGTAGATGTTTTTCGCGGGTGTGTTGAGGTGGATTGGGACGGCGTCCAAGACATGAAAAAGAATGCGTGATGTCAACGTGTTCTCGGCCCTGCCTTCTATATTCTTTGAATCTTCCTTCTTCTGTCGCGCTACTCCTCTGAAGACCCGAATAAAACTCTCTATGATTGCTCTATGATCCTCTTTTCCGTCCACGCTTTCTGTCAAACGCAAACTAGCAATCATCGCAGAAATGCACCGCTCAACACCCAAAGGATATTCAATACCTCAAATGAATAATCAACGTACAATGCGATCAGTCTGGGGAGCAGTACAAAGTGGGGAGGCTTAAATCCATTATCATCTCCATCCAGTTCAATTAAACTTGCTCTGTATCCTTCGGGGAAGGCAGGCTGTTTCGTAATTCACTGTTCAGGTCCCCAAGTCCTCTAGTGCTCAGGCCATCCCTGGTGTGTGTATTACCGTAGCAATCGAAATTCAGATGGACTCAATTCTTGGCTTGCGTTTTACCTAGCTCCTCCCCTCCATTAGTTCGCGATTGAGGGTTCCTCCCGAGCCACGGCGATTACTCCTGTCTCCTCCTGAAGGCGTCCACGTGTTAGGCCCTAACCTCCGGTTGAACTGTTCCTCCATCCCCACCGTCCATCTAGCTGCCCTTCGCTGCCTGGCCCATGGGGTCATCTAACATCGCACTAAAGACGATCGGTGGCTTCCTTGAGCCGAACTTTCAAGGGTAGCTCACGCCGTGTCTATGGACGGTTTAGGAAAGCTAAGTTGGCGATTTCGCGTTTTCAACGGAACTTTCAGCTCTGCACGTTCTGAACGCTCGAAATGAGGCACCAATCTACAGACCGCAGACTACTCGACTTGAACGACTGAGTACGACGCTCTCTGTCTAGTACATTTTCAAGGCTAAACGCGCAGCTATATAAGCTGGATCTAGACGTACGTCAAGTCAGAAGCATCCCCCTTCTACATACACATCTCAAGCTCAAGTGCTGATTTCAACATGTCAGGAAAGAACACACCAGGAACACCTTACGGAAACATTGTAATCGGTCAGCATCCTACATGGCTCCCGAAATTTGGTTCGTTCGTCTTGCCCAAGCCAGACAAGATCCATGACGGTGTCGCCGTTATCTCGACCGTTGAAAACCTTCGCGAGCATCTTCAGCTCGCACTTATGGTCGAGCTCAGCACCATACCCCTCTACCTGTATGGAGTATACTCAGTGGCTCCCAAGGACCCAACCGCTCGCGGCGTCATTTCATGTGAGTTTATTGGCAGTTATTATTTTTAACATAGCTGACACTATCTTCGCACTACAGCTGTCGTCGTCGAGGAGATGCTACACCTTGCTTTGGCTGGGAACACGCTGAAGGCTGTTGGCGGTAATCCGACCCTGTACCCTAAGAAGGGTTTGCTCGAGTATTGGCCTAAGTATCCCATGAACATGGCGGGGCACGCCGACCCTCCCGTCGTCCTTAATCTTCGCAAGCCAGACCGCAATCAGGTTCTTACCTACTTACATGTGAGGTCTTACTTCTGAGTCCATGAAATCATTGCTGAAATCTGTTCGGCAAGGTTGAACTGCCCCAGGCTGTTGGTGCTGCTCCCCAACCAAATCAATACAGTACCCTCGGCCAATTTTACAAAGCTATCGAGGACGGTAAGTCACTTTCGTTGTAGGTCATCTTATCGATGTGTTAATACTGAAAATTTATCGAAGCCCTGGCTAATCTAACGCCCTCTGACCCGAATCTCTTCGACCCGGCGTCCGCAAAGTTCCAGTTTTCCTCGGACGATGGAATATATGACGAAGAAAAGTCAGGGGGCTTGGTACAAGTCGTTGATCTCGAAACAGCCATCAATGCTTTGCAAATTATCGTCGAACAGGGAGAAGGTCTCAACGGCTCTCCAGACGACCGTGATCCAAGCGAACTTGCCCACTTCTTCAAGTTCGTTGGGCTTCTGAACACACAACCAATTACCATCAATACAATCAACAACTCGGAAGGGCCGTCTGCGTCGGCAAAACCCTTGCTTGTCTCATTGTGGTTGAATTTGCAGTTGTGGAAAGTACAAGTAAGTGCATATTTAGAAATAATAGTGAAGTCGACGAGCTAGCCCACGTAATCCATGCTCCCCATCATGACAACTGGTAGTGAATTAGCTTGAAGGCTCTGCTTGAACTCAAAAAGTTGAGGCGTTGACACCCAGGGTGGAACTCAGTATTCCGGGCTTCAATCAGCCAGATGCATTCTCACAACGATTGTGCCAGCAATTGCGGAAGTGTGTCGCTTTGCCGGCTACCAACGCTGGCCTCCATCCTCGATCAATCTTGAACCATTCCCTTCTCGATCGCGCCACCGCCCGTCCGTCCAGGTCTTTCTTGAGCATGGGGGTAATTCCGTATGATGTCTCCACGATCGAAGAGCCGAGCGAGCTACGCACACATGTAGGTTAACAATGGAAATTCTATGGATAGAAGCGAAAATGTACACATTAGCCAATATGCAAGTGAAAGATTCAGCACGAGAGGCCGCGATAAGGGCGTTTCCCAGCGTAGCCTAGTAGGAAGCAATCCCACTACCTTGAGAAGTGAGTAGGTTGAATCGGGGGCGAGGGGCTAGTATGGTCCACGGGCGGATGTGGATAATATTGAGCGACGACCACTCCATAGAAGGCCTCGCGGTGACTCGATATGGAATGTTCTGGCGTAGACGTCCAACTGACATACTTCGGGAATGTCAGATCTGAGCCATACTCGCCCAGAGTCAAGTCCAATTTCTTGGTAGTTGGTGGTGGCAGAGTTAGGGTGGGAGGTTCAGAACGGCGTGGGGTCCTGGAACTCAGAACCTGCTGAGAGGACTGACATGTCGAAGACCGAACTATCGGGTGCCATTGACAACGTCAAGGCCACGAGCCATGAGGAGGAAAATATTCCTCTCGGCCAACACTGGTTCCGCGATGAGTGTTATGGCTAATGTCTGCCGCAGGACTCAGCGCTGCCCCCTCTGAATCATGCAGGAAACTGGATCAAAGTAAGCTTCATTCTTGGTTTCCAAGCAATCTAAAAAGTGTGTTGTTTCGTGAAAATTGCGATGCGAAGAAGCAGACACTATGCTCCAGTACTATGGGATGCGCACCTCTGAGTAGGATAATCGTGAGCGGCGTGTGGTTGGTGGAATAAGTCCTTGCCGCCTGGGATGTTCTTCAAGTTCTAGTTGAACGAGTGGAGTTGGGCACTCAAACGTTCATACGGCAGCGTATTTTCACGTTCGATCGTCCGCTTAGATGTTGTGTGCTACGACAGGATTACTGAAAGAGAAAAGTTGAAACTTGCACTCGAGCGGTGGAACGTTTGAATGCGATAAGATAAGATAAGTTTCTATTTGGCAAAAGCGTGTCAAACAAGCATGTAAACACCGGTAAATATTAGGCTTCAATTGTGCCCAACCAGAAACCCTTGACAAGCAAGGGGATCCATGGCAAGGCAAAACTCGAATGTTTGATGGCCAGGCGGGCATAGGGCGGCTCAACCCTTCCTGTGTCCTACGACTATGCCCATTAGCCCCCTACCTCAGGAAATCTACGACATCATCATTGTCAATCTGCGCGATGATAAGCCTTCCTTAAAGGCGTGCTCACTGGTTGCTTCGACTTGAAGGGGAACGTCTCAGGCACTGCTCCACCGGACAATGGTCTTTCGGACGACAATACTTTTACCCGAAGCCAGAGATGCTGATGAAGAGCCAAGTGCCCCGGATCCGCATTTGGGCTCAGAGAAAATCCGTCTCCTTCTCACTACATCATCCCACCTATTACGACATGCTCATTCCTTTATCATTCGCGGGGACCGCATCGAAATGATCAGAATGTGGAAGTGTAAAACTCGTATGAGGAAAGGACGTCGCATAACGGATCCTTCGCTGGTTTCTTTCCTCAGGAATCCCAGCACTTTAGAACTTTCCTCGCTCGCGACTATTGAACTTTTCTCCCTGACATGGAGTGCGATCGACACAGACCTTCAACGTGGGCTGATTTCTCTAATCTCCCAGACACGTATTCAGGAGGTTCGCCTGGTCTTTTGCGCCATTCCTGTCGGTATTCCGTTGTTAGCGTTCGTTGGTCCCGAGACAAGGTCACTAAAGCTAGATCGTGTCGTGCTTGTTGACGAGGATCCTAACACCTCCATCCAAGACATACCCGTCTCGTCGGCTACAAAGCTGACCCATCTGGACATAGGAAGATCCTTTCCGAGTGAAATAAGAAAATGGATTCTTCAATCACGCCATGGTGTCAATTCAAGCACCTCGAGAACAGTTGCCTTACGCAGTCGCTTGTGGCGCGAAAACATCACCACCCTCTCGGCACATTGTTGCACTGCCACGGAAGGCCTCCATGGACTCATCCAGGAGTTCCCGGGCCTGAAGACACTCGAATTGAACCCTGGTAGGCTGAACCTTATTCACTCTAAATATCATGGCAATATTGACGCACCACTTCCCTCCCCAGAAGGATATATGACCGCATTTCCTTTTGACTGGATCGTGCGAATCCCATCACTGGATTGCATCCACATCCTGTCCTTGCTTTCCAAACAAATACCTTGGCTATTAGCCTCCTTCCAGACCATCCACACATCCCAAATTGCAACGCCCGGCCTCGGCATCACAACCACGAGCCAAACAACACCAAAAACGATAAACATCACTATGTGCGTAGACACGGAGGAGGTATACGCGCGAAGACCAGTCGTGATTCCCGAAATCACCTTCCCCGAGCTACTGGTCGCACTACGGAAACTCGATGGAGTCGTGGCTGACATCCCCTGGATCAAGGTCAACATGATGATCATGATGGGAGAAATACGAAGCGATGATCAATCGGCCCTGATCGAACTGCAGGCCGATGCCACTGCGCTCAAGTTGGAAGTAATCTAACGTGGTGTACAACACCGCATCCATCTGAGTCCTTCGTTATCTTGACCAATATCTAGTCGCGTTTGTATTTACGCAGACTGGAGGGGATGGAAAAGTGGGGCGGTCATGATGTGGTAGTTTGTACCCGATAATGAGAATATCACAATCAACTAACGGGACCTATGAATCACCANTTGTATATGAGATATCGACGGCCAGTGGTCNGTGCGCACCGACCGATGGCCAATGGCAGAAAGAATAATGGTAAGGAGAGAAGGGCGACAATGTTGCAGATAGTACGGATATGTCATCGGATGTCCATTTCTCGGTGTTGTGGTAATCTCGTGGTTGAGACGAGGCCTCCAGTTCGCAGGTTTAAGTCGTACAGATGGCAAGGAAGGGGGAGGAATGCAACGGAAGTTATGCTCTTCGAGGAGCGATATGGATTAACGCAGCACCAGCGGCGAGGATGACGGCGCTTCCAAGCAATATGGGCATGATGTTACGCGGCTGCAGGATGCGTTTTGCTCGGACTACAAGGGAGTACTGGTTCGGGAATGCGGGAAAGTAAAAGACACGTAAAATGGGTTTGGAGATGGCAGAGAGCGTGATGCCGAAGTAATCACTTGAGCTAGGATTCGTTCGCGGCGCGCTGGTACCGGGATTGGGTTTGGCTGAGAGATAACACTATGAAAAGAGATATAGCATTGACATGTTGATGGGACTTACATGGCTGATGAGTACGGGAGACATTGTCTCCAACTTCAAGCGACGAGGCAACAGGGAGGGGCAGCGAAGAAGCGCGGAGAGGAGGTATGGGGCACCTGTTATAGATGGTGTGCCTGTTGGACCAACCGCCGATGTTCCCGCCGCAAATGGAGCCATTGTAAGTGTCACCACAAACGAAGTGGAAGTAGAAATTTTGGCAGACTATGGATGGTCGATTGCCCATGCTGGTGGGTGGTCATGCTCACCGACCCTGTTGAAGCTTCATATAAATATGGGTTAAAGGTACTGAAGGCCAAGGGACGGATGTCCAGGTTGGGGGGAACCGAGGAAGGTTGAAAGTGTATTGACCGAGTGTTGGTGAGCGTTGGCGCTGGGCGGGATAGCCAACGGACGAAACAAGCACAGCCTTGTGCACGAATTTGGATGCTCGATCTGTCACTTGTAGGCTGTGGCAACTCGCACCGTCGGTTCAACCGCAACTTCTTGAGGTACTCAGGTAACGCAAGTCTGACAACTCTGACATCTCACAGCAAGATGATGGGGGCATTCCATTCACCAGCAACGGGTCCTCTGATTGGCCTTCTTTGATGTACTTGGGGGTTGCGAGGTGCACGCCGTAGCCTGTATGAGAGGTGTTGCTTCCTAATTTGGTGTTGCGAATCATGATTGAATGACTGAGAACTGGATCTTGATGCATTGGTGACCGAACGATCTCCATCGATGGACTGCCACGAAGTGCTTCGCGTGACTTCACCACGAAGCTCGATTAGACGACTTGAATATTGATCAATGTTGGAGTTTGGAGGAAGACATCCTCGATCTCCGGGAGTACCCTCTGCTGTACCCCACTCCCAGTAGCCTCCGCGCCTTCTCTCGGCATTGAACGTCCTTCGCAGTTCACAGAAGCGAATCTCGATGTTGCGCAGTGCCCTCTCATCACCTCCCTCTCTACCGATGCCCAGCGCCGACACCAACATGTCGTACGCAAATGCCGGCTCTCGCAACGACCGCGATTTCGCCGCCACACCTTCTGCCAGCTACCTCTCCATCCCAAGATGCATCCTCCCTACTCCCTTGTTCAATGGCTGGTGCTGGATTGGGTTCGGACGGCACGATCTCTTTCCGTATGACGTCCTGCTCTTGACAAACCGCGCGCTGTTGTTTTCATCGTTGGTAAGGCACCATTTGGCACACCCCCGAATGTATGATTCCGGCGGTCCCGTTTTCCGTGATATGTACATTGGGTTCGGAAAGACGAGCCAAGGATGTCGACAATGTTCGATGCCGACGGGCTTATTGGGATGTGGCGGCTGTGCGAGGAGGAAGATAATTGTGACGAACGTGGACACGATCTTTTCTTCAAGGCCGGAGATTTCTAATTGTCATTATAAGTCAACAAGAGAAAAGATGAGAAACTCCCTACTTACACGCAAAGGGCATCGTCAGCTTCAAGATACCTCCAACTTGAGTGCATTTACATTGGCCCGCCAACCCTCTAGGGTTGTCTTCGTCTTCTCTATATTCTCAGGACCATCCTGCGGTTCAAACGGCCAAACGGTCATCTTCATGATGACTTCCACATTATGCATATTTGCAACGATTGCGTCAAGTGCTTGTAATTGATCCAGCAACTCATTGAAGGTGACTGGGCGAAGTCGGAAGGCCATGGGCTCAAGGTCGACTCCCNATATGGATGTGTATGGTTTTCACCTTCGTCGCGCGTGGATAGGCCGATGGAAGTCCGTACGACAGGATTGTTGCAAAGGATGATGATAACGAGGATATTTGACGGGGAGTGACGGGGAGGATGGAGATTTCATTCAACGTTGGGATGCATATGATCTTGTTTAAAGGGAAGTTTATGTCGGACCCTCCTGATATGGCTGTAGAGGATTGTAGCGCATTAGCAGTTTGCAAGGTGCGATGAATAGGAACGTTCAGCTTACGCGGGTGGAGTTTGAGTGTCTTCAAGCTTGTGAATGCTTGGATGAAATCACAAAGACGTTCGGGTGTAGTGAAGTATTGATAGGAAAGCGAAAGAGTGGCGACGCGTCCACGAAATGACGGACTGTGTGACACGCCTGCCTCCGTGTTAAATTGACTGCGTGTCTCGGATGAGTAAAGAAGCCACTTCGTCATTCGACTGGAGTAGACTTGTCCTATGTCGAGGTGGATCAAGTTCGGTGCTGAAGAAACGGGCAAGTCCTCGATGGAGGTTTCGTAGTCAGCCGTGGTTTTGTTGGGATTGTGGAAAAGCCTGAATTCATGCAGCTTAAGTAACCGTGTCTCGGGGCCAACGAATCTCTGCCACTGAACGCCATGAGGAATGTCGCAGTCGGCTAGGATAACCTCCTTGATAGCATTAGATCCACCTGAGAGCAGCAAAACTAATGCGCGTTGTAGGTCCGGGGTGGCTGTCATCCATCTCAACTGACGAATTTCGACGCTGGAAAGCGAGGGCAGCGCAAGGGTACTGATGTGTCTGAGAAAAGCAGGTAGGGTGGGATCTGGTATGCGTTCAGGCTTGGATTTTGGGCATCCGTAAGGCGATTCGCGCTCCCCACAAATTACGAAGGAACAAGCGTGTTTCAATATGTGGAAAGCCGTATCGAGGAGGAGACGGGTTTTCTCCGAGCCCAAGACCGGACTTCGTGTACTTGATCGCCCATCTGGCGAAGGTGGCAAGGTGGCATGAAAGACGATTGCTCGGTGAAGCAGCTTTTGCGAGGTTGGCCGCCACGTTGAAGCAACCAGTGAGCATGCGTTTAAAGCCTGTTCATCATCGCGTAGGTGGGCAATAATGGTGTTGTATATTTCCTGAGGAAGTGCCGGATGGGTGGACTTGTTCATAGACAAGTTCCAGAGACTCGACTCGGAACGGATGCAGGATGCGCGCTTACTTAGGCGCCAAGCCAGATGTTGTTCCTACTAAAAGTACCAAACGCGTCTCGGTGAGCGCGTCCCTCTGTAACTCGAGCTTTCGACTTGCTTTCGGTATAGAGGGCTGGTCTTCCAAAATTCGGTCTAAGCTCGGTTTCCCAAGAGTATCTCCTTNCAAAATCCCTCCACAATTTATCCCTGGTTCATGATATCTGCCTGCCAGCACTGCCAAGTCTCCAACTGTTGCCCCGACCTGTCCGGCGAGGCTATGTGTTGTGAGCACCATGATGCTCTATGTCCCCCACCTTGTTTCTTCCTAGCACAATGTTGCTAAATCTATCGAAAAACCGAAATGCACAGGCTTGGGAAACCCGGACTCCGGAGCAGCAGGTCCTATCAATTCGGATTGATGATGATCAGGCGGTTGAAGCTCAGCTTCGACATTCTGGCATCCTACAAATATCGTGACTCACAACCCTGTAATAGTCTGTATGACCATGACCACCCATCCCGCACTCCCTCAAGAAATCTGCGACATCATCATCGAAAACCTATCCGATGACGATCCAGCTTTAAAGGCTTGTTCCTTGGTTGCATCGAGCTGGCGATCAACATCCCAGAAGGTATTGCACGGGACGATGGTATTTCCACCTACCATACCGTCACCTTGGCGTGAAGACAACTCAGATGAGGGACCAGGTGCTTCTGTCTCAGAAGAGAGGATGCCTGCCCTTCTCGAAATACCACTTCGCCTAATACAATATGCTTGCTCCTTCGTCGTTCATGGGCATCGCATCTCTCGATTTCACAGGAGAAATCAAGTTATTNCCCCCCCTAATTTTCCTCAAAAAGATCAGCTCTCTATCATTACCTTTACTTTCCAGCCTCACACTAAAAGGCTTGAATTGGACCTCCATCATACCGGACCTGCAACGTGAATTAATCGTACTGATCTCTCAAAGACAATTCAAGGATATTCGCCTCTCCGGCAGCCAACTCCCCGAGTTCCCGTGGGTAAGGTTTGTTAGCCCCACGACACGGTCGCTCCGACTCCAATCAATTAAGATCGGGGTTGGCCTTGTTGCGAGTCCTGACTCGCAGAGCGTGACATCTTTTGACGACATACCCGTTCACTTGGCACCAAACCTGACCAACCTGGACGCGCAAGGCCTCCGTAGGGGTGAAGTGATCAAATGGATCCTCCAATTATTCAAGGTTCCTGGCCATCGAAACATCCCTTCCACCTCTACGGCTTTTCCCGTACATGGTTGCTCATGGCGCGAAAGCATCACCACCCTTTCGCTGCAGCGTTGTGTTGAAGCGGATAGCCCCTTCAAGCTCATTCAAGAATGCTCCAGTTTAAAGCGAGTCGATCTGAGCTTCTGTGAGCTGCCATTTCCACCCATCCTACCCACCGCCTAAATAGTACTCACCCATCATTGTAAATTGCACTCTACAGATAATTCTGTGACCCAATTCCCTTTCTATGAGGTTATGCGCCACCCTACATTGGAATACGTGTACATCGAAACCCCTCGCGATGAAGCCGTTTCCTGGGTCATATCATCTTTCAAGCCAACCATCCCGTCCTCTCAGTCTCTATATCGGACCGCCGCAATGAAAACCAAAACTGTCTTCATTAACATGTCTATCTATAATTTGCCTCGTTCTGCAAGCACGCTTTACCGTCCCTCCGTGCCTGAGATCCTGATCAAAGTCCGGGAACTGGATGACATCATTTCCTGCATCCCTAACGTGGAGGTCAATTTGGAGATCTTTGTGCGATTCGAGTTGATGGACGATGAGGAACAGCTCGAATACGAACAGACAAAGACAATGCTGGCTGGATTACTGGCTGACACAACAGCTCTGAAGTTGAAAGTAACATGTTCTCGCGCGCTTGTTGACGCCTGTCCTCAATGGGATATCTTTGTTTCACCGTGACCTTTCGGTTCGCAGTTGTACCCCTCTCCATTTCGTCCCTCTGACATTATTTCTACCACGCCAGTTACCGAGCAATCATGCATATCCATCATACACTGCACCTGATGGGTACAACAACTATGTACATAGACAAGACGATGCTAGTATACACTTTGGAAAAAAGTCTGTATTTCATGTTGACCAATTTAAGAATGCCAAACGTTTGTACATATTGAGTGAAGGATCCTTTGTAGATAAGAAGGTCCATGGAAAAGAGCCCATAAAAAGCACGGAGCAAAGGCCTACAATCTTTGGACGACGACTTCACCGAACTTCCAACTTTAGCGCTTTCATATCAGCCCACCAACTGACCAGGGTGGATTCCATCTTCTTCACCCTCTTCATTGTTCCTCGAGCCTCCTTTGGATTGTACATCGACACGGACACTGTCAAGTGAACCTCCACATTAGGTATACTTGCCACGACTTCATCGAGCGCCCGAAATTTAACCCGTAAATCGGGAAAGGTGACAAGGGGAAGCCGACTAATCGAGGGCTCGGATTCAACAAACATGCGGATGTATATGGTTTTGGTTTTGGAAATCGTCACGGTGGGATAAGCCGATGGAAATATGGGTGAGTTGATCGTTTCGAAGGATGATACCAGCCAAGAGATTTGGGCGGCGGAAATGGGTTGGATATAAAGCTCGTTCAACGTTGGGATCTGAAAGACCCTGTCGAAGGGAAAGGTGGTCTCGCATTCGTCTATATGGATAACGACGACGCGTCAGTACTTGTTGACGTGGCTTGATGAGGCGGAAAGGCTCGACTGCTTACCTGGGTTGAATTTGAGAGTTGTCAGGCCAGAAAAAGCTTCGATGAATTCACAGAGGCGTTCCACATCGGCGGCATGATGACGGCGCAGCGAAAGGGTGGTCACGCCTTTGCGGAACGAGGGAATGTGTACGCCGGTCTTCGTCAAACCCAAATGATCGCCTGGAGCGTTGGATGAACGAAGAATCCACTCATTTATTTGACCCATGTAAACTCGCCCGATGTCAAGGTTGACCAGGTTCGGTGCTGAAGAGATGGACAAGTCTCGGATGGGAGCCTCAAGCTCAGCATCGAGGTCATTGAAGAGCTTGAGCTCGTCGAATTTTAGTGATTTTGTCTCAGGACCAACGAACCACAGCCACCGAACACCGGAAGGGATGGCACAGCCAACCAGGCTGACCTCCTTGATGGATTCCTTGTGGAGAAGCAAGATCAATGCACGTTGAAGGTTGGGTTCGATTGCCGTCCATATCAGGTTGCGAAGTATGACGCTGGTAAGCGAAGGGAGCGCTAGAGAATGGATAGTCCTAAGGAGAGAAACTAAGGAAGCATCTGGCACGCGAAGCTTCGGTCTCCATATCCCATCTCCAAAGATCAGAGGCACAGCAAGGTCCTCACAAATGACCAAGGAACGGGCGTATTGTAATAGATGGGAAGACGTATGAAGGAGGAGATGGGCTTGTTCCGAGCTCCGTACTGAACTCTGAGCACTCGACTCCGTAGTTTCTGTAGGTAATGGCCAGATATCGGAGGCTCGACAGACCAACGTCTGGTGCAACAACTTCTGCGATGCGGGTCGCCACGCCGAAGCCACCAACGAACAAGCCTTTAATGATTGCTTATCATCGTGCAGATAGTTGATGACGATGTCGTATATCTCTTGAGGGAGTGCAGAATGGGGGAACATGCGCCTACCCTAGAGGCCAGGAAAGGGTTGCGGGATGTGGGGTCGGTAAGACGGGTGGTTGACACTGTGGGACAGACTTTATAGAAATGCAGAGGAGTTGATGTGAGTTTCCCAAGGTATGCCCGCCGGCGAATTTCTGTTTGCGGCAGCATCGTGCGTGAGCTTAAACTTGACGTCCCCCTCGATGCCAGTGCCCGAGCCCGAGCCATAACGAAAGACACTCCTGCCCCAGAAGACACAATTTCGGCGATGTCACTGATGATTATACGCCCGACTACATACACAAAACAATAAACCACCTGCTTACTTGCGAGGAACATCGTCAACGACGAGAGACTTCCAACTTGAGTGCTTTGAGATCGGCCCGCCAACTCTCTAGGGTCGTCTTCGTCTTCTCTACATTTTCAGAGCCACCACCCAACTCAAGCGTCGGTATAGACATTGTCAATGTGACTTCCACATTAGGGATGCTTGCCAAGAGTTCGTCAAATGCTTGGATTTTGACCAGTAGCTCGGGATAGGTGATTGGAGTAACCAAGCTTGCATTGGGCTCGGGGTCGAGCCACATATCTATATGGACGGATACGGGTTTCCGATCGGTCGCGCGTGTGTATGTCAATGAAAGTCTGTGTGACGAGATTGTCGCGAAGGACCAAAATAGCCAGGATAGTTGACCCGCAGTGACCAGGCGAATGCGCAGTTCCTTGAATGTTGGGATGCATATGACCTT
The DNA here is from genome assembly GCA_029747585.1 of Pleurotus djamor. NCBI lineage: Eukaryota > Fungi > Basidiomycota > Agaricomycetes > Agaricales > Pleurotaceae > Pleurotus > Pleurotus djamor. Next base: position 93,557 of record JAPEVF010000083.1, on the reverse strand, counting down.
GTCTAAAGAGAAGGTAATGTCGGACCCTGCTGTAGAGGACAACGTCATGTCAGCGCTCGGTCAGTTGAGCTGGGTAAAAGGGTTGGCTTACGCGGGTCGTATATGAGTGTTTTCAGGTGCGTAAATGCTTGGACGAGTTCATGGAGACCTGATGAACTGGAGAAGTATTGGTAGGACAGCGAAAGAGTGGCTACACGTTGACAAAATGATGGACCGGGTGATGCAGCTGTCTTTGGGTTCAACTGACTGCTTTTCTTGAGTGGGTACAGAAACCAATCGATCATTTGACTTGAGTAGACTTGTCCTATGTCGAGGCTGATCAGGTTTGGTGCTGAAGGCACAGGCAAGTCGTTGATGGGGATCCCGTGATCAGTACTGGGATCATCGAAAAGCCTGACTTCAAACAGCTTGAGTGACCTTGTTTCGGGGCCGACGAATCTCAGCCACTCAACGCCAAGAGGGATGTCACAATCGGCAAGGATGACGTCCTTGGAAGATGCACTTGAGAGCAGCAGGACCAATGCACGTTGAAGGTCTGGGGTGATTTCCGCCCATCTCAAGTGGCGAAGCTCGACGCTGGTGAGCGAGGGCAGCACCAGAGCACTGATGTGTTTGAGGTGACTGGGTAAAGCGGGGTCTGGCACGCGACGTTGAGGCCTGGGCAATACGCGCTCCCCGCAAATGACGAAGGAACAGGCGGATTGTAGTATGTGAAAGGATGTGTCGAGAAGAAGACGGGCCTTCTCCGAGCCCACGACCGGATTCTCCGCACTTGATTGCCCATCTAGCGAAGGTGGCAAGGTAGCATGAAAGACGATCGCCCGGTGAAGCAGCTTTTGCGACATTGGCCGCCACGTTGAAGCAACTAGCGAACATGCATTTAGGGCTTGTTTGTCATATCGTAGATATTCAATTATGGTGTCGTAGATTTCCTGGGGAAGAGCAGGATGGGTGTACTCGTTCATGATAGAGCTGCGATGACAGACACAACTGATAGAGATTGGATAGAGATAGAGGTTGAAGAATGCGCGCTTGCTTAGGCGCTAAACGACGTGGTTCCTGAACGTTTGAACGTTGAACTTAAATCTTCGTGTTCTCCGAGTCCCACTGCAATTTCATCTTTATTGTCGCGCTATGTCTTTGTCGAGGCCGGGTGGTGGAGGTGATTCGGCTCCTTCTCGTTGTACCCCTTTCCTCTCCTCAGTCCTGGGCCTCGAATGGCCTTCCGAATTTCAAGCTAAGCCTCAAGTCACGCTACCCTCATCACTTGGATCAATCCGATGATCATCTTCAGAAAGTTGCTTCAATGAAGTAATAGAATGAAATTCTAATCGCCAGTCAGCGGAGAGAAAAAAGGGAGGGATAGCTTGGTCTGCAAGACGAGTTCCTCGCACAAAAGACCCGTCTGGACGCTATGGTCCTGGCGGGTAGGTCTTAGTCGTGGAACAGAGATATGTTGGATTCACCGTGCCGTGTACGGAGGGTGTACGCAGAACTACGCTAGCTCAGAACCGTGGTTGGGAGCAAATTGAATGTCTCCGTCGAAAATCTGGTGCGTTTTTCCGCAGCTTTTTCAAGATTTCAATGACGAGGGACCCACGATGATTCTTTTCAGTCATCTCAACTTGAAGTCGCTTCATGCATTTCTCTACATGCAAAACGGACAAGCGACATTTCGGCTACCCGTATATTCTTATCAAACTCGGAATAGAACACTCACACACGCATGGCGTTTCCACACCCCAACCACCCCCTCAGGAAGCAAAGAGTGCGCTGCCACAGCCAGAAGCCTACGAAGACAAACCGGCGGGATGCCATGCGGGTCAAACGCGCCCACTCCACTCCACTTTCGCGAATCTACGAAACTACGACAACAATTGCACCGCCTCTCAGCTTCTGGCTCCAAGAAAGGACTCCTGCGCCAGAGAAAGCACGCTGCTTGCCGTTTGTTCCCCTCTTCCTTGTATCATCTGTTGTTGTGGCGCGCGCATGCTTGGGGGCATACTAATTAATGACGAGGGCATAGACTGGAGTGTATGATGAACACGAGTCGAAGGGATCCTCAGGCTAGGCATTGTCACTCCCATCTGTGACTTCAGCTTGACAATTTGGTATTCCTATGACGTCCCATACCGTGGCTGCCTGCAACGGACGCGTGGCCGCGCTTACCCGGCAAGTCATGTTGGCGCTTCCTCCATTCGTTCTCCTTCTTATCTTCCTCCCTCCACAGAGATACTAGATAAACACGCGAGCTCAATAACGTTGATGGAGGGATTCACAGAAGCCAGATGCCGAGATTAACTTAAGGCTAGAATTGACGGTCGGAGAGTGTGGGTTAGAATATGGACAGGAAACACTCGACTCGGAGTAAGATACCTATGTCGGTGACCATGCGAAGATGACGATAACCCTGCGCTACGGGCCGATCTGGAGCCTCTCAAGTTGGAAGTAACTTTGGGCCTTGGCGACGTCGATGAATTTCAATTTGACAGCGGAGCCGATTACCTCCCGGTGCCCGATCCCTCCTCGATGAAGATGTGAACATTTGACGAACATGATACGATTCTCTGTGACTACCGCGCGTGGTTTTGTAACGGTTGTGTAATACAGCCGAGTCAAAGTAAAGTGATACATGGATATATATATAAGTTGAACAGATATACTAATGGATACAATCTAATGGCATAGGCAAATAATAAACTGTATGGATATTAGCGAATACAAATGAGTCCCTTGCTAGATGATGGTTGGTCACATTACAGTGTACTATGCAATAAGGGTATCCGACGGATGGCAGAAGGCAGCCGGCAACGATGGCGTCGCGAGTGGGGTATCAGCCCCAGGGCCCACAAGACATGTTCTCCGCTTGGGCAACGAGAAACAGAGGTCGGTGCAATGCCTAGAGGGAAGCTTTTGTGGATAAAACAAGGATGTAAGAGGTAGGTGGCTTGGAGGATGGGAAACGGGGAGCAGTTATTCCATTTTTTGACGGTTGACCGCCTTGGGGTATCATGGGATTAGAACACGTTTGTATTTTGGGTGACGCTATGACCTTCATCGACGGGGCCTCAGTGCAGATAGGCGAGGGATCGAAAGGTTGTGGTCATGTTCTCGGGATGCCGTGCGCGAGCGTGGCACCAATAGCCAAGGCAACGGCACTACCGAGTATGATGCAGACGAGTGCGGGGGGCAGCGTGGTGGGGGAGCACAGCCTGCAACCGCAGCTGCAACTACACGGTACATCAACGCTGGGTATAGCTAGAAGAGTTGCCTAATGATTAGTCGTTGGATTGTCACTATGCTGGAGAGGCTTACACATCTGGTCATGGTCAGGAGGGACTTGCGAGGAGGGGAGCGGGAACGGGGGAGGGGGTGTTAGGTTATGGATAGTGTTCGTGTTAGACTGGCCTCCAACGATACTATGTGTGATGGGTCCACTATAATGGTCAACGACGAAAACACAGCTGGTGTAATGGTAGCGAATGGATGGACGTTTGCATGGGCCGATCATTTGGATGGGGGTTAAGTGAATGTTAAGCGTCGAGGGGCGACAGCGCTCGATTCGAGGTGGAGTGGGGTCAGTTAGACGACTCAAAGCTTTGCAGGTAGTAAATATATGACAGCCATGACAATTGACTTCACTCACGAATATCTGTCTTTTCCATAGAGCGTCTCTTTGGAGGGGTGGTTTTGGCCGCCTGTGACATCACCTCATATCGATAGTATTAATGATGAAGTCAGACGCCCATGCGCTCATCATAATTAGAGGGCTACGGTTGGGCAGTCAGATATTCTCTGTCATAAACAAGGGAGTGCATACGCACCTGGTCATTTATCGATGCACAGGTCTGACGGACTAGTCCGTCAAACCTTTTGGAGAGAACAATACAGCGGTATCCAGTACTAGTGTTTTAATTTTAACGGCCAAGTTCGGGAAGGGGGCGGAGAACTCGCATAGCACTCAGCATGCAGGCACCAAAGCTAAAGAGTGATGCATGCTGCATGATGGTCAATGGGAGCAGCGAGGTGCCAGTGGTTGAGAGAAAAGTGTGGGCAAAGCTTGGGCAAAGCGGTGAGAAAACGGAAGGAAACAAACCATGTGACGCGTCAGATGTTGAGGCAACGTTCGACCTTGGTGACTCGTTCGCCTGTATATACAGGCGAATCCTAAGTGTCGGGCAAAACAATTCTGTTAGCAGACTTTGAGCAAATGAAGCCGGGGGTATTTACATATAGGTTCGGAGTCAAGCGATGAAAGACTCTAGCCTCTTCGTGGCCTGCGACGTCACGCGTGTCCGCGTCATTGATCACCCGAACCATCCCCACCCCCACTCAAATGATAACTTGAATGATGCATGATCTACGCAGAATCTGGGAGGACCAGCTGAGCACTTTCCCCGACGCGAAGCAGTGACCTTTGGCAAACTGCATCGGGGTCATGTCATCTCAATCTCCGTGTTTTGGTCGTGGCTCTTGTAAGTATTATGGACTTATCATTGTGCTTCGCAAGCTTTGCATAGCCAGATAACTCGGGTTTCAAGGTCGCGAGCCGCGCAACCGTCTCTCAGTTGTTGTAATTCAACGTGGGTTTGCCATTATGGTCCAGCCAGACACGAATCCTATTGAACCCGTCTCCATCAACACTTCCAGATGTGCTGAATTCTCCAAGTCGAGGCCACCCACGGCTTCGAAACATCTCGTAGAGAACTCAATAAAAATTGTAGAGCACGAAGCACGCACCTGGATATTGTGGTGCGTTCAACAATCCTTTCAGCTTAAGCGCTTAAGCTTTAAGCCTTGAGCCTTGCCACGAAGCTTCTCAATCCACAAATCACATTGATGTTGGTGAGCAACTCATGAAATGAGACACATTCATGTTGGGCACTCTCCCGACGACGAAACAAAGGGGGGTTCATCACGTAGGTGAAAATGTCAATGCTCCCTCCCTCCACAGGAGCGTCATGAGAAGGCTTCTGTGCAGCAGTTTCAATCAACTGATTCCGATGGCATCAAACCAATGTACCCACTCTCGCCCCGACACACACATGAACCTTCTTTTGACCCGTCATACATGGTGGATTATTTCAAGAAACGGACCATGGTCATCGTTTTTGCCCCAGAAGAGCTTGAAGCCAACCAGATCAGAGACTGCGGAGATCCATGGGAAAGGATAGCCTCTTGCACGCCACAGGCGGGGATGAAAACATGGCTGTAAGTGCCCGATGTCGCGAAGATGTCATGGTTGATCGTAATTTGTCGGGTGCATGGGGGAGCCTTCCCAGGACGAAGTTGTCCAGAGATATGCTCCATGTTGACCCCTTCGTGCTAGGCCTACAGCTCCATGNTCTTCCTCCCCGACACGCGGCTCACATCCATCCGCAATCTTCGCCATAGAAGGCCAATCCCCAGGCATTGATCGAGATATCATTGGCCTAAGGATATACCGAGCCAGTGCAGATCTCTCTCCCCCCATGAGGACATATGCCACTGATTGAGTGCGCTAGACACGCGGAGATGGCGCTGGCCGAAGGAGTATTGGATCTGAGTATTGTGTTTTGGCTCAGCGGTTTGGAGCACGGAGACTGAACAGTTGATCTGACCGTTGAAACGAAAGATCGAAGCTACAATTCGCGTAACTCGCCTGGGTACCTCCAACTTCAGCGCTTCTAGATTGGCCCGCAGGCCGACGAGGGTCCCACCCGTGTCATCGAAGGCGGCTGTTTGATGACCATCCATCCACCCGAACGTCGACACGGTCATCACCAACTTCACCTCCGCGGTGGGATTGCTAGAAGGGACAACGACTTCATCGAGCGCCTGTGTTTTGACCAGTACAGCGGGATAGGTGGTGGGGGGAAGCTGGCTGGCCGTAGGCTCGAACTCGACCAAAATATGAATGTATACACCTTTGGGTTTTGTTGCGATTGGATGGGTTTATGGAACTCCGGATAAACTGATTGTTTCGAAGGATTATATCAACCAGGGAATTTGTGCGGCGGAGGTGGGTAGAATGTACAGTTCGCTCAACGTTGTGAACTGGAGCATCGTGTTCAATGGAAGGGGGGTCTCGCATCCTTCTGTTGGGATAATGACCGAGTCAGTAATCCTTGAAGTGTTAAGAGGCGAAGACTGAGTGTTGTCAGGCTGGGAAAAGCTTCCACAAGCTCACAGAGGCGTTCCACGCCGAGGGTATGTTGATGGCGCAGCGAAAGGGCGGTGACAGGCGGCGACGCGTTCGCGGAAGGAAGGGCCCTGCAACAGGGTCGTCATCAAGCCCGAATAATTTCTAGGATTGCTTGGGACCTGGGATGGATGAAGTATTCACTGGGTTACTTGCTCGGAGTAAACCTTCCCGATGTCGAGGTTGATCAGGTTTGGCGCCGAAGAGATCGATAAGTCTTGGATGGGTGCCTCAAGCTCAGCATCGAAGCCACCGAAAAGCTTGAGTTCATCCAGCTTCAGCAACCTTGTCTCGGGTCCAACAAACCGCAACCACTGGACATCAGAAGGTATGCCAATCAAGCTGGTACCGTTTGGCGTTTATAGACGTCTTGTAGAGCAGCGAGATCAACGCACGTCGAAGGTCTGGGTGTATTGTCGTCCATATCAAGTTGCGAAGTATGACAGCGGTAAGCGAGTGCAGCGCTAGAGGATTAATTTCGTTGAGGAGAGTCGCTAGGGAAGGGTATGGTACGCGAGGCTTTGGTTTCCATTTTGCATCCTCAAAGACAAATGGTACGATAAGGTCCTCCTCGGATGACCAAGGAACAAGCATATCGTAGCAGATGGGAGGACGTATCAAGGAGGCGACGAGCCTTCTCTGATCCCCAAGCCAGACTTTGAGGGTGACTTGGCTTCCCATCTCCCATAGGCGAAGACCAGATAGAGGCTCGAAAGACCCGATGTAACAGCTTCTGCAATGCTGGCCGCCACGCTGTAGAAACCAACGAACAGGCTTTTAAAGATGGTTTATCATCGTATAAATTGTTGACGACGATGTTGTAGATCTCCTGGGGGCTCAGATTGGAGAGACATGATCATAGGATGTAAGAAAGGGAGTCTTGAAGCTTGAGCTTGAGGCTTTATACGGTTGGCAGTGCCGAAGAACCGAGATCATCAATCAGTGATGAATCGATGACTGATTTGAGTGAAGGTGCGATGGGTTGTGGTTGCGAAGGGGGCTTATGGAGCTACACCGACCATGGGTTCGGCTGTCCTAGCAAAAGGAGTTCGAAAGAGGGCCACGCAAGAACTGATATTGGCTGATTCTGGTCGATGGCCATGAATATTGGTTATGTTCGCATCTTTGTGTTATCTGCCCCTCAGCTCTCGCTTGTATTACATTGTAATGGAGATGCGACCAAAAGGACACAGACGTAATACTGGGATGTCTGGTAAATCCTGGTTGAATATTCCAAGTGTACAGCATGAGAGTGGTAACGCTGAGAAAAGCTTTTAGGTTATTAGAGAGAAAGCCGGGAACGAACGCGGCGCACCAGAAGAAACAGCGAAGTACGCAAAACTAGGACTTGGGACGCCGCACGCGTAGCGTTTCCTTGGGGTTCATCCTAGCCTCCTCGCGGAACCAAATGAGCTGATGGCGATGGCCACGACAGAAACGTGGCAAGTAGCATTTGCCATCCAAAGACGGTCACGCTATCACAGTGCGGACGTTACCGGAGCCTTCAACGTTTGGATAGAAGTCGCGGGTGAACACGACGGCACCCAGTCCCAGGGTCTTATCCTCAATACGACCTCGTCATTATCAGGTTCCCAGGCCTTTGCTAACGCCGGCATAGACAAGAACATAGACGACAGGCTTGCTTTGGAATCCCTAATTGACCGGGAGTACCGCTGGTTGGAGCTGTTGATATTTTGCACGGACAACTTGATTTAGATGGACTAGCAAACAGGGTTCGTGGAGACAAGCTGTGATAGACGAGGTTCACGCTCGAAACATCCCGGCTTGTAACTCTCGGTCACCTTCCCGACGATGGTGCGTGGCGGGTCGATCCAGCTTCTTCGCTTCTTGGGTGGTCCTCCACCGTCCGAACTGCGCAGAAACGCGATGATAATTAGCTGCCGTGCACATGCACTTGGTCCTATAAGTACTGTTGAGTTGACCGAGCGGTCTTTTACAGAGAATACACGCACAGTTGGTTCACTAGGGCTTGAGTCTATGTGCCATACAGCTCAAAATCTCTTTCCGCCCTCCCCTGCAAAAATTGCTGCAATGACAGCGCCCGTACAGCTCTCCTGAGGGCCTTGCTGTCTTTCCTCGTCCTTCTTCAGCTTGTCCTTCACAGATCCTCTGCGTCATTCTGTATTTCCATGAGCAATCCATGAGAGAAACACGCGTTGTACAAACTAAGCCTAGCCATTGAACTTGAAAGAGTGCCCCCTGCGAGTCCGATTCAGACACTGGCGCTGCGAGCTTCGGTGAGTTGGTTCGACGAATATGCTCCCGAGAAGGGCTCGCATTTTCAATAAGTGGGATCAGACCACCAGCTTTGGGGAGACTCGGAGGAAAAGTTGGACGAGGTAGAGCATCTGAGCGGCTAATTAAGCGCGCTCTTCATCTCCCGACAGTAGAACCCCGCAAACTTCTCAGTGCGTCGTCCATCGAGAAACCATTGTGATTCGTCGCGGTTCTATCGCTGATTCGTGATCTCAACACAGGCGAAAACAAAGACTTCGACATTGTCCCAATCTATGAATACTGTGTTTTCCAGACCTGCATTCCCCCAGGAAATTTTCGACAACATCATCGACAACCTATTCGATGATAAACGGTCGTTAAAGACATGTTCACTGGTCGCATTGGGCTGGCGTTCACCATCCCAGAGGCTCTTGCACCAGGAGATGGTATTTTCGACCGTCATGCCTTCATTTAGAGGTCGTGATGAATGTGAAAGTGTTCGAAGCTCAGAAGAGAAGTTACTTGCCCTCCTCGACACATCAATTCACCTATTGCAATATGCTTGTACCTTTGTACTTCGTGGCGACAGCAACATTAGAGTGACCCCAGGATATCCGGGCGTGATACGCATCCCAAAAAATCCCTCTTTGGTCGCTTTCCTCAGGACAATCAGTACTCTACCACTGCCTTCACTCGCCAGCGTCGAAAAGACTCGAAATTCAGGAGTTGACGTGCGCAAAAGCCAATGTAGACCTTCAATGGGAATTGAGCTCACTGATCGCTATAAGGCCTATCAAGCATGTTCGCTGGTTCAACTCCACATTCCCTTATGGTATCCAGTGGCTAGGGTTTGTTGGTCCCAATACACGGTCGCTCCAAGTGAATGCTGTCACGCTAAACTTCAGCGCAGGTCTCCGGAGCCCGAAGTCTATCAACGACATACCCGGGTTTTCAGCACCAAATCTCACCGACCTGGACATGGAAGACATCTGTGGAGGTACAGTGATCAACTGGATCCTTCAATCGCCCAACAAGGCTCTAGACAATCCAAGCACTTCGTCGACCTCTAATGCAACCTATTTACGTGGTCCTTCATGGCGCGAAAGTATCACCACCCTCTCGCTACGACGATGCAGTGGCAAGCACGCCCTCAAACTCATCCAAGCATGTTCAAGTCTGAAAACACTCAATTTCAGCCCTCGTAAGCTACCCATTCAACTTATCCCACCCCATAATTCGCTCACGCGCCGTTATACTCTACAGAAAGCTCTGTAGCTCCATTCCCTTTCGACGAGATTCTGCGCCTCCCAACATTGGAATACGTGTATATCCAATCACGTCCCTCTGTGCCCTTTTCCTGGCTCATATCATCTTTCCGACCATCCAATCTATCGCCTCTATCACCATATCACATCGTCCAAACGAAACCGAAAATCGTCTCTATTGACACGCCTGTTGAACTGAGTCGTACCGCGACCACGTCTTTTCGTACCACCGTGTCCAAGCTCCTGGTCAAAATCCTGGAATTCGATGAAGTTGTTTCCTTCATCCCTGGCGTTGAGGTCAATTTGAAGATTACGATTCTGGAGCCTTCGCACCAGGATGATCAAGCAAGGATTGAGCACGAAGACGACGAACAGGCGAAGACGACATTGGCCGGTTTAGGAGCCGATATCAAAGTCCTCAAGTTGGAAGAACCTTGAAGCCGAAGCTATGTTATAAAAGGTCCTCGCGGCCAGGTCCAAGCGAGTAGTGGTACCGCTGGACGCTTGATCTGCTTTCCCAAGGGAAGACATATGCGAGGATTGCCAATAATCTGGGGGGAGAATTTGGGGAGAATAGTTGAATATTGTGCTTTGGCCAGGGATCTGGAGTTCTATGGCATAGAGTCCGTGTTATTATCGTAATAATCATAAACCATAGCGAAGGCCTACAATTGTCAGACGGAACTTCACCGTATGTCCAACCTAATCATTTTCACCTCAGCCCGCCAGCTGGCCAGTGTCGTTTTCGTCTGTCTCGCCCTTTCAGCAGCCCCCGGCCCGTGCGCCGACACAACCATTAGCAGGGTGACCTCCACGTTGGGAATATTCGCCACAATTCCATCGAGAGTTCAGACTTTGTGTAGTAAATCGGGGAAGGGGAGGGGAGGGATCATGTCCGCAAAGGGCTCGCATCCAACGCTCATATGAATGTGTATGGTTTTCAGCTTTGTTAAGGATGAATAGCTGGGCGAGTTGATGGTTCCGAAGGATGATAGTAGCCAGGATATTTGCGCAGCAGAGGCTACAATGTGCAGTTCATGTAATGTTGGAATGCGGATAATTTTGTTCATTGGTACGGCGGTTTGAGTTCCATCTATAGAGGGTAATGGCATGTCAGAACTTTGGAGGGAATGAACAAGAAGAGCTCGCCTTACACGAGTTAAACGTGAGTGTTGTTAAGCTGGGAAATGCTTGGATGAACTTGGAGATACATTCCGGGCCACTGTGATGCTGATAGTACAGCGAAAGGGTGGTGATTCTTTCGGAAAACGATTGACTGTGTAGGACAGTCATGTTTGAATTCAAATGGTCCTTGGGATCACTTGGACGCTTGAATGGATGAAGGATCCACTCAGGCATCTTATGAGAGTAGATTTGTCCTATGTGAATGCTGAAGAAATTCGGTGCTGAAAAGATAGGCACGTTTTCGATGGATTTCTCGTCTTCAGCGTAGGTATCATCAGAGAGCCTCATTTCATCTAGCTTGAGCGACCTTGTCTCGGGGCCAAGGAATTTCGGCCACTGAATGCTGAAGGGGACAGTACAGTCAACCAGGCTGACTTCCTTGATAGACCCCCCGGAGAGCATCAAAAACAATGCACATTGAAGGTCTGGAGTTATTTCCGCCCATTTCAAGCGACGGAGTTCAACGCTGGCAAGCGAAGACAGTGCAAGAGTACTGATTCGTTTGAGGAGAACGGCCAAGGAGGGATCTGACACGCGAGGCGGGCGCAGCCTGTATCTTCTGAGATCGTGAGGGGGAATCCCATAAATGAGAAAAGCGCGAGCATATCGCAATAGATGGGAGGATGTCTCGAGCAGGAGACGGACCTTCTCCGAGCCCATAACCGAACCACTTGACTGCCCATCGACACCTCCCACAGGTGGATGTAAGGTAGCTTGAAAGACCATTGTCCGGTGTAACAGCGCCTGGGACAAGCACCGCCACGTCGAAGAAACTAGTGAGCATGCCTTCAGAGACGGTTTATCATCGCGTAGATTGTCTATGATGATGGTGTAGATATCTTGAGGGAGAACCACACTGGCGATCATGATGGTTCAAGACAAGAAGGGCTCTTGACGCCCGAGAGCTGCGCCTGATCAGTGATCTTCGATGAAGATGTTAGGATAGACGGGGGTTTTAACCTGGCTGACGTGATTGGACGCGCCAGCATGGGCAACAGCTTCGCAGACTTGGAACAGTACCACGTCTAAGGTGTTACAGGAGGGCATCCCTGCTATCCAGCTATATTCGACCCACATCGCAACGAAGATGTATTTCAATTTTGTAGAAACTGTGCGACACGGAAAGGGAGGCGACGAATCGGATGGTGGGAAGGAAGACACCAACCAGCGGAATTGTCGGGAAGTGCAGGACAGGATGTGAAGGTACTCCAATGTTGGGTGGGTGTTGTCAGGCCCGGAGCGGCTTGGATGAATTCAAAGAGACCATCCTTGCCGGTGGAACAGCCTAAGGAAGTGGTAGCGAGACTCTCACGCCATGAAAAAAACGCTGTTTCTGTACGTGGTTGAGTCCTTGGATCGTCGGGAGCTTCGGGTGAGTGAAGTATCCATTGGGCCAACTCGGGAGTGGATTGGAGTCCTATGTCCAGTTCAGTCAAGCATGGTGCAGAAGAGACAGGTAAATCCATCTTGTGCATGGCACCGAAGGCCTCCGAAACAGAGACAGCATCCAACTTTAGTGACCTCGTCCCAGGACCAACGAACGTTAGCCACTGCATACCCAAAGGAATACCGCAGTTGTACAACGAGCTTCCTTGATGTATGGTCCAGAGAGCAGCGAGATCAATTAGCGTTGAAGGCCTGTGTTGATCGCTGTCCATGTCAAGTCACGAAGTTTCATGCTGGCGAGCGATGGCAGCACGAAAGCATTGATATTCCTGAGAAAAGATAGCAGTGAAGAGTCCGGCACGAGGGGGCTTCGGGGGCTCTGTCTGTAGTTGCCACATCGCAGGGCAGTCGTCCCGCGATCCCCACGAATGACGAAGGAACGGGCNGTATCGCAGTAGGTGGAAGGAGATATCGAGTAGGTCACGAGTCTTCCCGGGACCTGATATTGAGTCCTGAGAGCTCTAAGCCTCTTCTCCTTCAGAGAAAGGCAGGCTATTCCGAAAGAGCATCGTCCGGTGTAGCAATTTCTGAGACGATGACGGCCACGCCGAAGTGACCAGCGAACATGCCTTCAAGGATCGTTTATCATTGCGCAGGTTGTATACGATGATGTCGTATACACCTTAAGAGTGTGTACGACTGTTAGATACGCTCAGAGACGCCTGGACGGGGCCATCACCCGTGTGCATGAAGACTGGAGGAAAGTTGAGACGAGGAACGTTGACGCTAACAGAAGCAGTGATACTTATAAACAAGCACGTCCACGTGCATAGCACCTTGATTCCCATCACATCTCATTCGAATCTCTTGCGCGTTCCAGTTTTCTCAAAATTATGGAGCATCGTTCGGGTATCGTTGTCGCAGAGTCGGAGGCAGCTTCAAGGAAGCCTCTGGCGCCTATTATGACGCGCATCTGAAGTCTGTCTTGACTCTTTGGCTTACCCCAAGCTTACCCTATTGAACGTTCAACGATCAACGTTCACTGCCTGTTTACAGTCAAGAATCAAAGTATATGATACGTATAAATACATATTTCACTCTACTCCTCAACAGGCTCACGAACATCCACATCCTCATCGCCGAAATCATCCTTTTCATCATGGTGTACCCCATTCCCATTCGTCAACCCAATCCCATTAGGATAAACCGCGCCAGCTCCAATACCTGTCCCATCGGCCGTGTAGGGATCCGTGGTCAACCGAACGGCAGCGACAGACCTCAATTCTGAGAACGGCGCTTTCTGTGGTTCGGGAGGTGTACAGGAAAGAACGATGTAGTCCTATAGCCAGAAAGGTGAGTGGTGCAAACGATGTAGAATGCATTTTGTGCTTACTTTGACGGTCAACCCAGCAGCGGTAAACGCGGGGACTTTGACAGCATCAGAAATAGGTATCTCTCCGGAATAAGCAATCCAGTTGGGACCATCTCCCTTTGTACCGAGTCAATCATACACAAGAATAACAGCTGATGAAGTCATATGGACTCACGGCAATCTGGAACGACCCAATTCCAATAGCATCAACCCTCCAGATATCCGTCTTCGTCCCAAGAACCTCCGTATTCCTAACATCGACAGTAGATTGTCTCAACAAATGAATCTTCGTCATCCGTTTGGTGCTCGTGCTGGCGCTGCTAGTGCTAGGCCCATATGGCATGAAGCTAGCCAGCGAGACTGCCGACGAGCGGATGATCAGATGAAAGGGTATCGCCTCTCGCATACAGAAAACCCTCGAGGCAGGGATATAGAATGTCGTCTTAATATCCTGAAGATTGGGTGATTTCGCTGTTATTGTCGAGTTGAACGCCTTCCATCCCGGAGTATCGATGTACCCTTGCTGATATACGATCATGGGTNGGGGGGATGGGAACGGCCGGGCGGGATCGTGGGTGATAGGTGAATGGGGTGGTTAATGTCCTAACGAGATGTCGTACTTAGTTGTTAGTTCGGAGGATTGTTAAGCTAGTCAAAGACATACGTGTCGGAGCGTGACCCAAAGAGAGTATTCTTCACGACATTGGGAACGACATGGGGTTTATCGACGAACACGGTGATCGAGTAATCAACAGTCGCAGTAAACCCCGGCAAGCCTGATAATTTCACGTCGTACGTGGGAGGCAGTGGCTATAATAATAATGATTTGATTTCTAGGATCCGGTGCTGGTGATGATGAACCCAAGACGACCCACGTATGTGTCCTCCTCGTACGTGAATGTAGTTGGGAGACTCAGACTGAAAGGCAAGGTTGCAGGACAGTGGTCACCGTCTGTATTCTTGGTCCACAAAGTTTGTGAATCAAGACATAGCTTGGCTGACGTGTGACCGCCTTCAGCAATTTCCTTGATGCGCAGTCTGCCTTCGACCTGAATACACACGGAAGTCAGATGATTCAACCACGCTACGATTCTCGGTATCAACACAAGCGAAACTCACCTTTACTTCCACACTGTTGACGTTGTCTGCCTTACCAGAAAGCTGTACTTCACCTTCGATCAAGCTGCTCGTCCCATACAACGGAATCTCAACGCCCTCCTCTTGATCGTTTAGTTGGAGTTTGAGATTACCGTTCTTAGTCTGCTTGACATATGTTCCCGAGGGACGTGGCGGCGCAACGGCGGCTATCGCAAGCCTGAGTTCATTCGACGGAGGTTCAGCCGTGTATGTCGGAATGCGACCGCCCACGATGGAGGGTGCTACGTAGCTAGGCAGACTGGTATACGACATCGGTGATGGCGCAGTGAACCCTTGGAAGGAAGGGTATCGAGTGGTGTGGCGAGAGAGAACATAGCCACTGGATTCCGGCTGACTTATTAGCGTCCTGGAGCACAAGGTTGTGCTAAAAGCGGCCTGAGAATGGACTAACAAGTGGATAACGTCGACCACATGGATCGCATCTAGTTACGGCCGAATCGGCACTCCTGAAAATAACGTAGGGGTATATGATAGGAGGGGATACNAAAAAAACCTGCATACAATGCGATCTTCCTAAGGCAGACGAAGAGGGGGAAGGACAGGTCCCAAGAATCCTACCAGCAGTGACTGAATCTTCGTTACGA
Organism: Pleurotus djamor; assembly: GCA_029747585.1. Classification (NCBI taxonomy): domain Eukaryota; kingdom Fungi; phylum Basidiomycota; class Agaricomycetes; order Agaricales; family Pleurotaceae; genus Pleurotus; species Pleurotus djamor. Next base: position 78,188 of record JAPEVF010000083.1, on the reverse strand, counting down.
CTAGTGTGCCCCGATGAATTACGATACGATGTCCACAGGAACTGAATTCTGACTCACCAGGAAGAAGAAGATCCTTCAAGATTGGAAAGTCGTTGATGCAAAGCTGTAGTCGCGCTATCAAACCCTCGGCCTGCTGCTTTAGCTCAGATCTCAGCGCCAAGACTTGCTTCTGCAGCCCAGCCGCGTTGACGTTGTCGAGCGTATCTTGAATCGCAACAAGGGTCGACAACAACGGTGCGATCGCTTGCTGGACTTCACTTGGAGTCGGGGCGGTTTCAAACTTCTCCTCTTAAAGCCTCGTGTAAGCACGCTGACTGCGAGCGTATCCATGAATCAGAGGACATACCGAGACCACGAATCAGCTTCTTAACATCGACGATGCTCGCCGCCAGCGTCTTGGCGTACACATCCGGAGACGCTCCCGCCTCGTTCACAAAGGTCTGATTTTCATCGCGACGCTGGAAGAGAAGCATTCCATTCTGACCGAGAGAGAGACCTCCTGGAGATCGTTCGTTGAATTCGGACATGGCGGTCGACGCGAAGCAAAAGAAGAGGGCGATGGTAGGAAGGAAAAAGGCGAGCTTCATGATAGGTTTACTGTGTGGATAGGTGTATAGGCTGATGAAAGGGTAGATGATGGTGGTTGAGAAGAAAGGATCGCGAACTTGGGAGGCGGGCTTTTATAGGTTCATGATGCGTGACCTCATCCGAGGATGTGTGACCTTAGACTAGAGTAGGGCGGGTCGACGAAGATGGCGCATACACCTACTCAATTCGTCAGAAATGCGTCCGAGAGTGCCTGTGTGAATACACTCACAGGGCGAATACCGCGCTGGAACGAGGACGAAGCTTTGAAGGGTGGATGGCCGAAGTTTCGTAGACAAAAGGGGCCCTCCTGTAGGGAAGTAGCAAGCACGAATGGAAGAGCACAATGACGCGGCACCTTCGAATCCGTTGATTGCCCAAAAACACCAATATGATACGGGTAGATATGACTATATGACAACAGCCGCTAGATGTATAAGTTAGGAAGTCCTTGAGCAATGGGTAAAAGAATGCAAATGGTGTGTTTACAGTGAGCACATAACATGAAACAGCAGATGCGAGAGATGGGTACGATATAATGCATTGTAAAATGTCCATAGATCGTCAACAAGATGTCCAAAGAGTTTAGTACCGATGATCCCAGGGGCTCGAGTACTGGTTTGGTGGGTTGTACGGTTGTTGCTGACTGTACTGGGGCGGCGGTAGCGATGGTTGACCAGGTTGGTTCTGATACTGGGTGGGGTTCTGGTTTTGATAGGGATCGTACTGCGCATCCGGGTTGTATTGCTGTTGCATTGGTGGTGCAGCAAACACAACGTCAGTGTTCTGGCCAGCAAGGAACTGGTAGGTATGCTGGCGGGCACGTTTCTGTCGAACGTGGTTGAAGATCAACGCCGCTATGATGATCAAAACCGCAACGCCAAGAAGAACACCAGCGATGATGTAGTACAGAGTACGTCTGCTGTTCCTCGAGTCGTCGGACGAGTCATCCAGCTGGTTGCTGGAAAGCGTCCTATCAGTGGTGGTGTCCACACCGTTCAGGCGAACATGAACGAAGTCCGAGTGCGCTGAGATTGAAGAGGGTTAGATGAAACGATGGGTATGAATGGAGTTAGTGTACAAACCTTCACTGGGTTCGGTCGTAGAAAGGAACTGAATGTATGGATCCGCCTTGCCCTTGGAATCAACGATGAAATCACCATAATCGATCAGTGCATAAACATTGCGTACTGGCCAGAATATCGTCAAGGAGAGTTCAAAAATTTGAATATGTGCTTGACTTACGGAAGGACATCCCGAGGATCATGTCAAAGTTAGGGCTGGAACCGAGGTTGAAAAGAACAGGTTGGAACTATCGCGGGGTAAGGACCTTGATGGCAGGGAATGAAAGATCCATGACACGTACCGCGCCGATACAGCAATCGTCTCCATTCGCGTTTTTGATCCTTTGGATTCCTATCAGCGAAGGCTCACTTCGATGAATAAGAAAATGTTGGTTCAAATAAGAGAGAATTTGATAAGAAAGACGCACAGGAGGGCATCAAGCGGGTGAACTCGATAGCGAGTGTTGGAGAACTTGAACGTGATGTTCACTTCCTCCTTACACGGGACTAGGCCATTGTCAGTTAGCCAGCGGATGCTCTATCAGACGATGCGCACCTATCCAAGTGTTACCAACGCCCGATACGTTGCGGAACTCGGCACCAGCAAATCCAGAGTAAAAGGCATCAGCGACGGATCTACAATATTGTCAACGTCAAATCCTGCCTTCGTAACAAAAGAGGACGTACTTGGGTACTTGACTCAAGCTGAATCCAGTGTCGATAACTGCAGTGACCTGTCTCTTGTCCTTCGTCTCATCCACAGCCGTTTTGACCTTGACAGCTTGACCATTCGGCCCAATAATACCGTCCTTATCCAACAACAACTGGAAATGCTGATCGCCGACCTCCCAAATGGGTACATCCGTGACCTTGAGTTTCGGTTGTGAAGTGATGTTCTCGTAACCCTCCAGGATACTCCCAATCGTCAGGTCGCCAGGGAACATATCCGTCGGGTCTATCAGCCGCTAAGTAAGAAAAGAGCGCGCATAACGCAATCGAGGTGATAACCGACCTTCTGAGCGGCCTAGAAGCACCGTCAGGTAGTTGGGCGTCGATGTGTTCTGCGTGAAGATGCGATCGAGGACAGCATGCCCGGCAGAGCTATTGAGGGCTTTGAAGATGTTTGAACCGCTGTTCGGACCAAGACCGATCAGACCTGTGCCTTCAGGCTCTTCGCCGGGAACGATCTCAACTGTACGGGAGGTTAAGAAAATGAAGGGGGATTTTTATAGTAGGTAGAACGCACGAAATGCTTGATCTGGTACCGTATAACCAGCAAAGTCAAGTGCGGCGGTCTTGATGGGGCCTATAAACTTACGAGGTCAGACGATGCAGGTCATCGCAGCGAGTAAAGAGTGCGAACCTCGCACCGAGCCAACGGCGTAGTTAACTCCACTGGTCTTCCCTAGATCGCGCGCGTTAGGGACGGTGCCCGCAACCCATAAATCCGTGCTGCAAGAGACCATCAGCACCGGTTCAAACATCCACCGAAGACTGCARTGAACTCACCTCCCAGTGTCAATAAGACAAGTGAACTCGGCTCCGCCCAACGTGATATTGGTGTAGTAGCTAACGTCGCCATGGTTTACCAGCGGTGAACTTCCTGAGACATTCCCCCGTCGACGAAGGGAAACCCCATTGTTCGTCGGCTTAGCCTCTCGCCTCCCGTGAATCGTCAATTTGATGGCATCAGCAACGTCGACCACGGCAAGCACGGAGCTGAGCGCTGCGACGCAGAAGTGGTCAAATCGCATGGCTCAGAAGGTCGTCGAAAAGTGGCGTCGATGGTCGACGAAAGTATGTGTCGGGAAGAGATAGATGAGCAGACGAAAGAAGAAAAAGAAAAAGAAGAGAAAGGGAGAAGACAAGGAGAAGATGAAGGTCGTGAAGCAAACGGTGATGAGGGCATGGCTTTTTGTCGCTCATTGGGTTAGGCGACAGTGGCGGTGTTTGATCAGGGTCCAGATGTGTTGCGGTCCTGGGGTGATTGCCTGTGGGCTGGTTTTTGGGGAGTTGGTCAAAGGAAGGGACGCTCAACTTGCAACCAAGTGCATCCTCGCAGTCCCAGGGGGATACACTAGGGATCATTGTAGCAGGGTGAAAGCAAGCCCATGTAGCTACGAAGGACGGTCCGATGAGGGAGGAGTATCTCCTACAACTACAGCGCCCATGGACGGACAAGACGTTTCAGATAACAAACAAACGTATATATAAGATGCGGGCAAGCAGGTCCACGAAATGTCCATCAGAAAGAACAGCATCCGACAACGACAGCAGGGTATACACGACAAAGAAGCCGAACGACCAGCGCTCACAAGTTACTTCTGTGGGGACGCCATTTCCTTACCTCGTGGCGGTGACCAAGGCGTCGTTTCATAGGGCATGTCAAAGTGACCACTGGGAGAACGGTGCGCACGAGGAGGCGTAAATGTCTCCGCTGCGTAAGGGAGGCTGGGGATATACGCTGAGACGACGGAGTCTCTGTCTGCAGGTTCTGGATCGCCCAGTCGAGTGTAGGCACCGCCGGTAAAGGGCCCTCTGGTTCGTACTTTCGAAGAGGTCGTCTTCTTGTTGATGCGGTACTTTCGAACGCAATGACAAGACACGGCTATCAGTGCGATGAGGACAAGCGTCCCAGCGACGGCGCCTATGACGACGGCATATCCAATGTGTCGTTTGAGGCCCTTGTACCCAGGTTTGTTTGTCTCTGGTTTTGAAGGTTCGCTTGGAGCACGACGTCGGATCTCAGAGGAAGTGTGGAAGGACGGATAGTATGATTTGCGGGCATCGTTGAATTCGGGAAGGAAAAGAGACGGGTCGGCGGTGGAAAGCAATTGGACGAAAACTTTGTCAGAATGTGAGTCTCCGTGATCCATGAGGAGATAGACATTGTGTACTAGCAGAGAATGGTCGCCTCGTCAACGGTGGGGCCATCATGTCAGACTAATCAAGAACTCACAAAACGTCGTGCCGAATTCTATATCCGCGACTTCGGTCATTGTCTCATCGGGTAGGAACTACACACGTTGTGAGCTCAATCAGGTGAGTATAGGACGCAGATGTAAACTGAACTCACTGTGCCCATACACAAGGTATCTGACGTCAAATCATTTTTGTGGTATCCAAGGTAGGACAAGTCGAGGCTGGCATCGAGGGGATGTAGCGGGTATAGTTGGCCGCTGATATCGACTGAGATATCGATAGGAACGTGACAAGGGACCATCCACGCATCGCCAATACCAGGAAGATAGCGCAACTGCGCGCCGGGAACGCTGCCATAGATAGATTCGGCTAGATGCCTGCAAACACCAAGGCAGTTGAGGGACATGATCGGGGAGGTAAAGATGTGATGCTCACTTTGGTACTCGAGACGTCAATCTGCGGGAGGTAAACATTGCCGTCAACGGTTGGGCGGCTTCTTTACCGAGGGCGCCGAGAACACCGCGATCACCCAAAGTCACTTGTAGGTGGACTTGATCGGACTTGGGTGCAATGAGTCGTGTTTTCACTCGTGGTTGGGCGAGTATGGATGTGTACTTTGGCAGGACCTCCCCCAGCGAAAGGAAACCATCGTATCGGCCATCTTGATACGCAGGTCTTTCGAGGGCGATAGTCACAATGTGCGAACCATTTTCGTTGGCGAAGAGGTTGTCGACTAGAGAGGGCTGGCCGGAGAGGGAAGGCGTGAGGCCGAATATCCCGGTACGGTTGACAGACTCGTCTTTTTCAAGGTAAGCTCTGGGGGTATCGTAGGATGAGTCGATGGGCTTACGAAAGGCTTGATTCCTCAACGCTATCCCTCCCAGATGAAAATCATCAACCTTTCTCGGGCCCGTATGTGGCTGTCCCCCAGATCGGCAATCACCTGTCGCTGTGACGTTGCCTACCCATAACTCATTGCTGGAGGTAAACTGAGCAAACAGCCATCCCTCAAATGCATGGAAGCGCACCTAGCAAGGTCGACGGCGTATGACTCTTTTGCGAAATGTCCACGCAATAACGACAAGAAGTAGCCGACGTCGAGAGGGTCGCTGACGAGACGTCCCTGGAGGCCAACGATGACTGCGCCAGCATACTGGAAGAGGACCAGGCAGACAAAGAGGTTTGACCTGGTCTTGGTCGACATTTGGAGCGAGTGCAGAGAAAACAAAGTAGATGTGGTGATAACGACATGTCAGTACTCGTATTTGAGGATGCTTGGCTGGGAGAAGGTCAGGGTTATGGCTCAGGCGAGAGCTTGTCGTGAGGGCTGTGCTTGAGTGTGTCCGTGTCATCCAGGGTCCACAGGTGTTTTACAAAATTACGGCGCGTAGATTTGGGCACTTGTGCGTTGGCATGAGGGCATGAGTTGAGACTAAGTTGGGAGTTGAGGAAGCGGCACATCCACCGGCAATACAGACCCCTGTGTGGCACGTGCCGCTCTGGGATTGACGGAGGACTCGGTTACGGTGACGCTGCATCTGTTCGTTCATCTCGTCCACCACGGTCCCGCTCACACTCGTTTTGAATTATCATTATTACCACATTTCATGCATCTGCTGCTACCATTATCCCTGCTTCTCGCCGTTCTCGACACCGCCCATCAGATTCATGCCGTCAAGATCCCTTTTCAAGTCAGGACGCTCGTTGGCCCTTCGTCGACAGTAGATCGTCTGGGACGTCGAGCAACCAACAACGTACCCATAAAGAACATCCACAACTCACAATATGTCAGCAACATCACCATTGCAGGCAAGGACGTTGCGCTGCTTCTCGATACCGGAAGGTGCAGCAAGCCATAAATTTTGATGTTGCAGGTACTGAATATTGCCTTAGCTCTGACATGTGGGTCAGCTTCCCGAAAGAGATACCACAAACAACAGATACCGGGAAGCAAATAACGCTGAGATACGCTATTGGCAAGGCAGAAGGTATGTCTTTAAAACCCCCTGAATTGTGTTCACAATATAGTGGCAGTCAGAGTGAACGATTATGGGCGGATTCGCAGGGATTCAAGTCGCAGGGGGGTTCAGTACCCGATTCAGTGGCACATGAAATGGGAGGATTCGGTGTGAATCGTTGCATCGGTCCTCGATTCTGAATTGTCGAAGCGCCTCTGGAGGTGGTTCAACGATTCTTCATCGCCATTTCACGATTCGATTCATGGCCATTTGTTGAATCCGGGGGTGCTTCAGAGCCCATCCTTGGGGAAAAGTTGAATCGTGTCAGTCAGAGTATGATGTGATCCATGTGGTCGATTAAAGACCGAATCCCCCTCTGAATCGTATCTGCGAATCCTTGCTGAATCCCGCACTCTGACTGCCATTCTTAATTCTGACACCTCTAACCAGGCCACATCCGAACGGCTCCCATAACTGTTGGAAATTTTACGATCAATGACCAGGCATTCCGTGCGTAAACCCATTTACTCACTGACACTTCTTCTGAGAATTTCATGCAGTCCTGGTTGAAGACACCTCGACCTTCTCAGGCGACATCCACGCTCAAGGCTATGACGGCCTGATTGGCTTTGGTCCAAACGATGGCTCAGTCATCAAAAAGAAACTGAAAGACGAAGCCGGTGACAACGTCCTTGCCAACATATTCCAACAGAACACGACCAACTCGAATTACATCACTCTGCTGCTCGATCGCAAAGGCGATCCACAAGAGCCTTTCACAGGGCAGATGACGATCTCCGAACTCGTGTCCAATTACACCAATGTGACCAGTATGCCTAAATTGGATGTGAAGATGCTTTCACGTCTGCTGGAGTCAGGTAAAGTCCTCTTGAGACGATGGGGAGACGTGGGTACTCATCGCACGACTAGACCAACATTGGCAAGCTGTCACGGACAAGGACAACGGGATCATCGGACCCGACGGCCAAGTCATCAAGATGTCCTCTATTGTACCGAAGGCTCCCAAAGGTACATACGTTGGTGTCGTTGACTCGGGATTCACGTTCAGGTGGGTGTCACAAATGCTGCCCCTTGCCCAAGGCTCATTTACTTGCGTAGCCAAGTGCCGCGTGATGTCTCTGATGCTATCTACGGTCGCGTTCAAGGCGCACAGTACGATGTTGAGAACGAGTACTGGACTGTCCCCTGCGGCCAATATATCCCTTTGACCTTCCGCTTTGGTGGGATTGAATATCCCGTCCATCCCCTGGATGTCGTCAATGATGACTTTGCCCTCACTGATAAATTGGGAAAACGTGTCTGCATCGGCGCGGTAAGCCCATTCTCTACCCTTTCATTCGCAGATCGCTCACTTCACGCCGCAGTTCCAACCGATCACTTCAGCCTTCAGTCTCCTTGGCAATTACGACATGATTTTGGGCATGAGCTTCTGTGAGTGACTTTGCGATTTGTTTACGTCTAAGTTGGCTGATCTGATTCCCAGTACGAAACGTCTATTCCCTCCTTGATTACGGCAACTGGGTCGAACACTCCAAGGATGAAGACGACCCATACATCCAAATGCTCCCTCTCACCAACGTCGCCGAAGCCAAAGCCAGCTTCATCCAAATCCGACTAGGTGGCACCGACTCGACCGCCGACCCCAAATGGGCACTCCTCCCCGTCGACCAGATGCAGCATTCCCCCGTCTCTGAAGCGGAGAAGAAGAAGAAATACCAAGAAGCGGTGTTGAGTCAATGGCCGTATATTCTTTTGGGGTGCTTGGCGTTGGTGTTGCTCATCACTGGGTGCTGTATCTGGCATTGCTGCTGTCGGAAGAGGAAAGCTAAAGCGGCTGCGACTGTGAAGAATGGGTTCGGAGGAGGTGGGGAGGGGAAATTATCTACTTATCATCCCTTGCAGGATCAAGGGAGCTCCCTCAGTTTGCACAGTCCTTACGGTCAAGGGAATCAGTCGTTCCCTGGACGTTAAACTGCATACTCACGGTTCTTAATTTACCATATACTTATACGGCCCCCTTCGTCCCTTCGTCTCGACCATAAGTACTTTAGAGTTGCTTGACCTTGATGGAAAGGTATTTCGACTGATCATCTCGTTCTATTTCTCGAAGTTCGAGAATGTTGTTTATGTAGGCATAAAATATTTTTCCTAGACTCCCCCGTGTTTGCTGTCTCGTTGTCCGATGAGCCTTGTGACCAAGTGTGACATTACGCACTACCACGGTCCAACCACCATGACCAAGCACGCGTTGGAGATTACTCTCAACGTCTTGCTCGACATCACAGACAAGCCCCTACGTTTCACGCAAATCACGGTAGCACCAGACCTCTCGCTGAGCCAACTGCGTGATGCATTCTTGAGTCAGAAAAAGGAGTATGGTATGACGAACATCACAAACCTCGACTTCGCCACTGTAGGTACTATATCGTATCCCCTTCCTCTATTGTGCGTGTTTTTCAATCATCGTCCAGCTATCACCTAGTATTACACTCCCAGATGATGATACCCTACCTGCGTATCTGGCTCTCCTTGACTTGCCCGAAGATTGCAGAGCCGTCCCATTGAATTCCCGCACATGGAACCAGCTCTTGAAAGAAATTGATCACAAAGCTCTTCATTTGATGGTATACGATAGTATGTCATCATGCATTCAGAGTCTTGTTGCTGCTCACTAACTTGAAGCGCATCAGGCATGGCACCCCGAGAAGTTAATGTCTACAACGTTTACTCACAGAAGTTAGCCACAAAACATTATTCTTATGGTGGCCGCCCACCTTATCTCGCTTATGCGGTGAGGCATCTCCATTTACGTCCAGATCTGTCTATGACGCTTTATCAGGCCCCCCAAAACTTGCATCTCTCGGACGATTCGACTGCTACATATCTGCGCAATTTGACTGTGGACGCAGATAATCTACGAAATCACTCCGAGCTGCGGCGTATTGATATCAGGAAACACCAATGTTTTCAAGATGTTATCCCAGTTATTGTTCCGGGTTACATTCACATTATCGATATAAGTAGTACGTTGTTTCGATTTCCATGCAGTTCCCTATCTAACCTCGTCGCCCAGATGACCAGAAGACAATATCTAGTTCCGATATCGTCATATCCACTGCCCAGTTGGCTGAGTCACGCAGGCAATTTTTCATCCGTCATAAATCAGTCTCTCCTTCAAATGAAGCCAAGGGCTTGACGAATCTCGACTCTGAACTCAATCGAGAGTTAGGTGGTCGCGTTTATCTCCCCGGAAACCNATCCCCTCCAACTTTGTACGACGAAACCTTGTGCCAGCTACGTTACGATGTCCACCACATCAAACCAGAGCCCAACGACTATCAAGTGTTCCATAGAGTGAGGGAAGCACTGAACAAGGCGTACCATCCAGGTTCATCCTACGAAAGAGGCCGTAACAACGCTTTCAGTGAAGCTATCCGTGAAGTTTTCCCTTTGCCTTTGGTCGCGATCGGTAGCAAGGGCTCCACCACTCACCATTCCGCCATGACTGTGGTCGATGGTATCTCCTTCATGTACCTATGTCTGGAGTTCAAGGGTGAGTTTGTCGGGATATCCTCTGACCCTCGTGTCCAATGTGCGCGTTATTGGTACGAACATATCCGAACGCTGTGTGGAGACGATTTTGCGAAGTACAATCACATGAATTTTCCTATCATTCTTGTATCGGTCGTTGGTAAGCCCTGCGTTATGTTTTTCTCCTTTGCTAAAGCCATGTTAGGATCTCTAATGTATATTTCCGCCGGGACCGCTGGAGGCCTCAAGGGGCATCCATCCGTGGAGAATCTCGCTAACATTGATTTTGCGCTCCACCCCAACAACGATGAAGGGATAACAGCTGCTGCTCGGACCATAGCTGCCCTCCGCCGAGCTACCCACCGTTTGGAAGCCAGGTATCCTGAACTTGTCAGAGACCATGGTCATCAAGCCCTCTTCCCCTTCCCCTCATCCTTCCACAACATAACCAACGACGGTGACCTGGAGCATTTCACCTATACGTCCAACGTTCCAAACAAGCGCGTTTACTTCGCCAATGGGTCTACAGGTCGGAAACTGGTGGTTAAATTTTCTTCTATTTATTCCAAAGAAGCGCATATCAAGGCGGCCCAATTGCATCTGGCACCCAAACTTCTTGGGTACGAACGGCATGGCGAGTGGCACATGATAGTTATGGAGGATCTGTCTTCGAACTATATGAATCTTCAAGCAGTCATTGATGCTCCCCTCGTTCGAAACCTCAACCTTCGAACTATTTACGACCATCTCCACGCGAGGCTCAGACGCTTCCATGAGGCCAAGTACGTCCATGGAGACATTCGCTCCATCAACATCCTTGTCTCTTCCCAATTCCTGAAGGGCCTTTCATCTCCTTTGCCTTTGGGCTCAATGAATGACGAGCTGGACAACGTTGCTGGCTTTGCCTTGCTGGTGGATTTCGATTGGGCTGGACTCGCTGGTGAGGTGACCTATCCTTGGAACATCAATCCTGAAGTCATCAGACCATTTGATGCGAAGATTGGGACACGTATCTTAGCCGACCATGATATACAGATGTTGAATCAAGAGTTCTCAATTAGATGAATTGAATCAGACAGGGTGTGGTTGAGGTTCTACTTCGGCATTTCTTGACTTGATGGACGATATTCTGTGCAACTGTGATTTGTTAGTCCCGCATCGTTATGTCTGAATTCTATGCTTTTCTGAACCTAGTGCTCGCCGACTCTTTGCGCCACCTGATGGAAGGGAGGGAGGCCAACCCGAGAGTCGGTTCCCTGACGGATATTGGGATCCAAGTCCGGCTTATCGGGAGCGCCAAGCAAGGGCTTGACGCGATCTAGAACCGTTTATCAGATAAGATGGATCAGCCAATAACATACTTGTTGGCACTGTCTCCGTAGACACAGCACGCCATCCCACTGCCAACTTTCCTTTATAAGCCACTCGCGTCAATCCTCAAGGCCTCACTCTTTTCCTCCTCCCCTCACCTCCCCTCACCTCCAACAATCCCCTTCGAAATGGCCATTGTCGACCTCAGTCTCCCTATTTCTGAAATCCTTCACAAAGGGACTCTGAAAAGTCATGAAGAGGTCGAGAAGAGCGCCGGCGCCGCTGCCCTCGTCCATGGCCAACTTTCCCGAGAGGAATACGCCAGATTCTTGATGATGCTCTGGCACATTTACGAGTACGCGTCGTCTCAAAAGTTTAAATATTCTTTTCTTTCTCATCGCTACTAAAAACAGCGCATTCGAAGAAGCGCTTGAGCGTCATGCGAATCATCCCGTGCTGCAGCCCACATACAACCCCATTCTACTCGCACGCAAGTCCGGACTTTCTGCAGATATCGCAGCTCTCCTTGGGGTATCCGAGTCATCATGGACGAGTCATCCTATCCACCAAGGACTCATCGCCTCCCCCCCCAGCCGGGATGACAGACTACACCTCACGCATAGCCTCAGTAGAATCGACGGACCCGTCACGACTCCTCGCACATTCCTACGTTCGTTATCTCGGAGATCTGAGCGGTGGACAGTTTATCAAACATCGATTGGCCAAAGCGTATGGATTGGATGAAGAAACGAATACTGGCCTCACGTTCTACACGTTCCGTCAGTTGGACTCGTCTACGCCAGCTACGAGCCAAGGGGACATGAGAAAGATAAAGTTCTGGTTCAAGAGCGGCATGGATGCTGGGGTTGGTGATGACGCTACACTCAAGGGTACGTTTTGTCTCCTTGTTTCAGAGCGTTAACCTCATCCAATTTGCAGAGGCAATCCTTGAAGAAGCGAACATTGCATTCGAACTCAACGGTGGACTGTTCAAAGCACTCAACCCTGCGTCGCCGACTCCAAAGGAAGAGGAAACCACCCCCGTCGAACCTTCGGTTCCTCTCACCGAGAAGACATACCCCATCTCATCTGTCTTATCTGTCGTTGCTGCCATCTGTCTCGCCCACTTCATCCTCGTCGTCGGAGGCTTCACCGGGGACAAAGGGTACTCCAAGCTGCTCGGAGCTGAAGAATGGGTCGCCTCGTTCATCTCACGAAGAAATTGATTACGGTCTSACCTCTTGTTGTGCTCTCATTTACGACCCTTTCCTACGTTCCTTTTTTATCCCATCTTTACGGTCTAACCTCTTGTTGTAATCTCATTGACTTCTGTCCCTTAGCCTATCACTCTGGCGACCCCTTCCTACATACCTATCCAACTCTGATCCCGTTTGCACGTCACTTTCCCTGATAGTAACACCCTCACGATCAAGCACTACATACATTTCTCTATCCTAAACCACCGCGGATGTCACTATGTTTTTCTTGTAATTAGTAAACGTAGGAGCTAAGCTTTGTCTAGAAAGATTTTATACCTACGTGACAACATTGGGTCGGTCGAAATATCGTCCAGGAGACGAAAGGCCCTTCAGGAACCGGGAAGAGACGAGGATGTTGATAGCGCGGATGTCTCCATGGACGTACTAAGCGTCTGAGCTTCGCATGGAGATGGTCGTAAATAATTCGAAGGTTGAGGTTCGGAACGAGGGGAGCATCAATGACTACTTGAAGATTCATATAGTTCGAAGATAGATCCTCTATAACTACCATGTGCCACTCGCCATGCCGTTCGTACCCAAGAAGTTTGGGTGCCAGATGCAATTGGGCCGCCTTGATATGGGCTTCTTTGGAATAGGTAGAAGAGAATTTGACAACCAGTTTCCGACCTGTAGACCCATCGGCGAAGTAAACGCGCTTGTTTGGAACGTTGGACGTATAGGTGAAATGCTCCAGGTCACCGTCGTTGGTTATGTTGTGGAAGGATGAGGGGAAGGGGAAGAGGGCTTGATGACCAYGGTCCCTGACAAGTTCGGGATACCTGRCTTCCAAACGGTGGGCAGCTCGTCGAAGGGCAGCTATGGTCCGAGCAGCAGCAGTTATCCCTTCATAGTCGTTGGGGTTATCGACGATCTCCCTTGCAAGCGAGCACCTCATAGCGGTCTGGTCAACGACCAAGTATAAATTGGCTGACATGATTTGGACATGATGCCCAACGACTTGCCCCCAACGATGACCCCAGACGAATTCCTCCTATTGAATTACGACCAAGTCATCCCGGTCGACGATTTTTGTCAATGTATATTCCCTCACCAGTCATCCAAACCTGATGAAGACACGTATCGGGCTCAGCGAGAGGCCTTCCATACGCACACAGCGCATCGCACTCTCGAGACCCCTTCTTCCGACCCGTTGTCCGATTACTTGAATACCCTATTTCGCCGTTCTCAGTCCATGTCTGTGCTGTCGTGCGACGACCCCGCTCACCCATGCCGCCTTTTCACTATTTGCAACCTCTCGCACTCGCAATCTTCATCGCATGTGMCACACCCTCCGGACACAGGCAATCATACTAACCCAGCCGAAATATCTGGCTTTGTCCAGTTCAGGCCGGTGTTAGGGGATGTATCAAACCATGCCGCCCAATCACACTCTTGTGAGCCTTTTTAGTCTGCAATTTGCTTCGCCATTAACTCTCCTCTTCGTTAAAGCGTATGATGTCCCTCGCCCATCACCGCTCAAGGCCGAAGCTTTAGAGTCCAACCTTACGTCGAAGTCGTCCAAGCTTGACGTCCCCGCAGTCGTTGAACCCCTTGAGCAACGCGCTGAGACTTTCCAAGACCTCCGTGACACACCGGCGGGCGTCGATGCACTAGCCCGTTGTGCAAGCGACGCTCTCGAAATGCTGTGGGCTGACCTTCGCGAGCACGTCATTGCGTTTTTGGTCACCGACAGMTTTGCCACCTTCCTGTATTACGATCACTCAGCTTTCATACGYTCGGAACCTTTAGATTTAGTCAGAGACTGGGCTCAATTCGAGTATGTCATGGAATGCGCGGCTTCCATGACGCCAGAATATTGGGGCTATCGTACGGACCTATYCGCAGGCCTTCCTTCTACACCCCTCAACCCTGGCTATGCGTCTCTCAGCGATCTCCATGGACTACGCCTTGCCATCAACGACGGCGATGACGGTATTGTCAAATTGGGTGACACTATCTACCAGGAGCGTCGTCCCCGAGGTCGCGGCACTCTAGTTGTTCAAGGCACGCTTGCAAACTAAGACGTCGCTGTCAAATTTTCGTGGATATCGTCGAGTGGAGGTCGACCCTCTGAGGGTGAAATACTTAAAGACATTTACACACACGCGACCCACAACCCCTCGATTCTCAATCATCTTCCTAAACTTCTTGCTACTCTACGCTTTAAAAGCGCGRCTRGAATCTCGACACGAATCAAGGCGTGCTTCTCACAGAAAGTCGCACATTACGATTACGAGGAGCGCGCTCTTCATGTCCACGTCTTCGAACAGTTAAACCCTCTCTCCGATCTCTTATTGAACCAGAATTCGCCCAGATTCGTCATGGAAAAAATTATTGAAATTTTGAAATGTAAGTATGCCATGTTTCTTATGCAACTGATAAATGCTGATCCCTTCGCGCAGGTCATAAATGGCTTTACGACGTAATGGGCATCCTCCATTGCGATGTCAACCCCTACAACTTGATGTACCGCGTCGAGAAAGGGAAAATCTTTGGTGTCCTCAACGACTTCGATYTAGCAACGCGTGACGCCAAGATCAGACCGCACCCCAGCACCCTTCCCTATGCCTCCGCCGACCTCATCTCGCCGAATGCTCTACCAGAGCGTGTCTACCGACATGAGCTGGAGTCCTTTTTCTACACCATCTGCGATCTCGTGTACAAGCCCACATCTCCACACGACGCTCCTGGAGCTTGGCTGGTYGTCCCCTATCGATATCTKAAGAACCACAAAMTSGGAATCATTTTCGACCCCGATCTTCATGCAACCATATCTCCAGMGTACGAAGAATGGGGAAGYTGYMTCCGMRAYCTRCAGATTCTTTTCGCSAATATYTATTACGTATTTCGTACCGCCCCTTCYCCGCCGGATGTCGACRTCGAAACGTATGGCGGTGATATCACCTACGACAAATTTCTGGCTGTTCTCGTCAATTCTTTGAGTCTTGAAGCTTGAGGGTTGGTTAGATCCATACCCAAAGCAGAATGTACGAGACGTTTGRTTGCTGATGAGGCAGTCCTCTCTTCCTGACTGGATAGCTATTATACATCCATCCATCGTGAAGTGTCATAGGCCCTGTATTGGGGAAGATACGTCGCAAYGCCACCATCCCGTTCTTTCTTTACAGGCATGTCGGTCACGATGTTTTCTGGCACTCACAAAGTAAAGCACTCAGTGATTCGTAATAASGGTGTGCTTCTTCGTGAKCTGATCGTGAGCYACCTGGACRTGGCAGTGACCCATCGTCAGCCCAAAGCGAGCGKTRGGTGCAAAAAAGCATAGAATTCAGACAGAACGATGCAGCGGGACTAACGAATTACAGTTACACAGCACGGTACAATACAAACTAAACGAAATACCTATTCATCATCATGAGGGGGAGAAAGTTCGAAGTACTAGTGGTAATACAACAGCATGCATAGCTATGAATTTGATGTTTGGTTGGCAACTGAAGAGGTTCATATTCGGTGTTTTGCTCTATGAGTGGGTAGGAATTATCCATATGAAGTCTAAAAACGTTGGATGCAAAGCAATTCACAAGATAGCAGGCGATTCTGCATTGAAAAGCTACAGGGCCCGTTCAAAAAGTTGACATAAAGTGGAAGCAGAAGAAGCAGGGCTTACGCTCATGATATTAACGTGGGTAGCGCTTGGTGTGGGCGGCGTAGATGTAGGTCGAAGCTTGGGTGTCATCGTTCGCGTCGGAGTGCTTGCCACATCGCCTACCTGCCCTTGCTGGCGAAAAGCGACAGGTGGCAAGCCTGCGACGTCGATTTTTAACGGTGTTGTGCTATTCTTGTTCCGCCTGCTTAAGGACGCTGAGACTTGGTGGCTCCCAGGCGGCAATAACTCTCCTTCCCATGACTCGAGAGAATCATAAGAACTAGCCGTTGATTCAGACGAAGAGCCTGCGAAGATGTTTCGTTAATTTCCCCGCGCAACGTCGACAGATATGACCCACTGTTTTCTTGACTGAGGGGTACTCCACCTCCGATTACCCTCCAACCAACGGGGTAGAACCCTTTCTGGTGATGAGCTTCTAACGATGATATAGGTTTGGAGGGTAACGGGATTGTAGGTGACTTGGGCGGTACAACCTGCTTGATTTTACCCTCAGCGTAAGTAGCGTGGATACTGTGAAGGGGAATCAATGAGAGAATCATAGATGGAATTGATGTGGGTTCACTGACAAGGTACAAGTTTCGCCATTGGGACAGGGCCTGTCAGGCTTAAAGAACCTACACAGTTTCGCTATCGCAAATCTCCGTCGCCAAAACATAAAAGGAAAGAAGATCGAAATATGAACTTACTCTTGTAGTTAGCCGCTTTATTTTTCGGCAGCCCTGGGGGAGGTGAGACCGTTTTAGGAGCTTGGTCACGGTTCCACGAACCGTTGAAACCGTTGTCAACGGGGCCAGGGGAGGTTACGGGATATGGAGGGCCTACAGGATGCGCGGCCATATAGGTTTGGTGAATGGACGGCAAGATTGGGGATAGCTCTGATGATGGCCGCGAGCCACTCAACAGCGATGCCTCGTCAGAGACGGAACTCGACGGCGATGGTCCAAAGTTGGACAACGGCTCTGACATCGTAGGAGATCCGATATACATACGCTCTAGCTCACGCGTGGGCGCCGAGCTAGATGCGTTGTCAACGATCGGTCTCCAGATAGGAAAATAGTTGTTCAGAGGATAGGCTTCTGTAGGTGATGTTGGGGCGTGAAACCGAGGACTCGTTTGGTATGCTGGCGTGGGCGACGGCAAAGTCGCTCGACTGTCTGGCGAACGATCAGTACGTCTAGGACTTGTTGGCTTGCCTGTGTGCCTCCGTAGAGCCTGCTGAGTAAGTTCAGGCTCTATGTCCCTGATGTCGGGGGACCGAAGGGCCCGCGGATCGTTCACTGCATGAACTCGTATCTCAGCGACTGAAGATACTAGACAAATCTGAAAATAGCGCACTATCGGTGCCTCTCTCTAGAGAGTGCTTGTATCGGCACCACAGCCCGTTACTGCAATGTCCTTTGAGATAGAAGCGGCACGGCGTAGCGTTTTGGAAGGTGGGTTCTCCAGTGAGAACGTGCGCGAAGTCGCACTCATCCTCCGAATACGGACAGTTATTCATCTGGTAGAATTTACATGGCCTCGCTGGCAAACGTAGAAGTAAACGTCATTGACATGCATTTAGCGAGGAAGAAGAAGGAATAGCTTACAATGTCTCTTCTTGTTCTGTCGCTCATTGGTGGGCTCCATGATTGCCATGGAGCCAGCCTAACAAAAAGCTAGTGGAGAGATGGACAGGGAGGGAGGGGTCAGGAAAGAGCACGTCAAATGGGCCAACAGGCGATAATAAACAAAATCCACTTCGGCGCTTGGGGGACAGCGATTCAAATCCCAGATGCCCCAGGACCGCTTCCCGGGGTTTACGTGCGTATTCCCGGTGCTGAAAGTAGACAAAATCGAGAAACGAGAAAAGATTCCGGCATCTATGGCCGGTAATGCTATCAATCGTTATTGTACTGGGAGGGTGTTCTTACTTTTGGAGAACACGCCCATGTTGTGTATGTCGACATGGTCTTCATTTTGGGGGTGAATACGAGTCAGAAACGAAGGAATGGTGGTCGTTGAGCGATCTTATCGCACGCATTGGAGTGTGTGTAGCCGCTCCAGTTTCTCAAAGATTCCAACATAGCCCCGCTGAAACGACACGAGGCCGGCAAAACGTGTAGATCGGCCGTATATGTGGGCATTGAGACTTGAACGGGAGAACGATATGAAGGACAGGATAGGTCTGGACGTATTTTTGGCACCGAGGTGATCCGGGGGTTGTCCAGAAAACAATAAGAGTTGTCGGAGGCGTCGAGCGTCATGACGAATTGGCCGACCGATTAAAGCAGGATATGGGATGCTTCCCTGTGTACCTAGCACTATTGTTTCAGTCCTATTGCATGCAAGGGTATAAGATGGGAGGCTCCCACACGGTTCCTAGTCTTATTGTCTTSAAAACTTGTTGGTGAACCAAGGGTTGAACTGGGATGCCCAAATCGGGCAAGAATCTTCCCTTCGCGGTCACTAAGGTTTGCAGGTGTGAGGTCAAACCTGTGCTCGTTGACCTAAGTGTAAAGCACGATGCAGGYTTGGACACGGGCTACATGCGGCATGATGACTAGCTTCATCAGTAGCATTTTAGTTATCTGTTCCTCGGCTCTTGATACGCTCGTCATAGGGTAAATCAAAACGAAGCACGGACTCACTGGGGACGGTGGGGAAACAACTTCGCTCAACTTTGGATGATTGAGTCACGGGTGATGAATTGAGCCACCAGCCGCAACGACAAGTCCGAGATATGCACAATACAATTACCATCAGGCCCCACGAGGGGAATATGTTACAAGATCATATGTTACTCGTCCAAANGNAAAACCACTATCTTCGTTAAGAGGGCGTTAGGATYGATTACTGAGAAGAGGCGTGCGYTCAGTTGGTGGGCCRTGATCT
This sequence comes from Pleurotus djamor, assembly GCA_029747585.1. NCBI lineage: Eukaryota > Fungi > Basidiomycota > Agaricomycetes > Agaricales > Pleurotaceae > Pleurotus > Pleurotus djamor. Next base: position 59,041 of record JAPEVF010000083.1, on the reverse strand, counting down.
GTGGAATTAGAGGGTGTAGGAGTGGATGCGGATGTGGGTGTCGTAGTTGGGAGGACTGGGTGCGGTTGGGTTACATCAGCTTTACAAACAGGGCACTGGCAGTRACGGAGGGTCAACAAAACAGGCAAGAGANGTATTTGGCAAGATTGAACATACAAGTTTCTTCCGTTGGATCAACCATTCATCAACYTCATCAAGATGGAAGATGTGATGGCAAGGCAAGACCCGYACTTTATCACCTTTTTCGAACTGAGACAAACAGATGGCACACTCCGTTTGCTGTTCAAACCACGGTTGCTCCACCTGCAGCGGCGTACTKGTGGAKGCTTCTACCGYTGCCTCGGCTTCTTCRTTCGACATATTTGGAACAGGTTCAACGTTAGGCGAGGTAGCGGCAGATTCAGGTCCGTGGGTATCAGGTGAGGCAGAAGCGTCCTCAGAACCTTCATGCTTTTCCCATCCAGTRCCKGTCCAGACACGCCAAGGCAGATGCCTGACAATGTTYTCTGGAGCACGGTCTAGCTGCGCGGCTCTTGCGGCACGGACACGATGTATGAGAAGTGTAATGAACGTAAGAACTGAAGGAAGCAGTARGATGATGACGAATGTGATCACGGGCCTAAAATGCAATCCTCAATACCAAATCTAGGTTCAATTGCGGAGAAACATACGAGTACCATTCCCAGGCAGARTACTCTGCAGTGATTAGCAGGGACAATGTRCGCAGGCCAGAATGYGAAGTGTTCGACGTGGAAATYAGTGATGTGAGCTCCTTGTAAGCAGCAAACTTGATGAAAGTCGACGCAATCTTAACATCGGAGGCATCTTCTAAGCATGATCAGCGTACACGTTGACCTAAGTGGGTGAAGCTAAGGACGTACCAGTGCTGTACATGTTCACAAGCGTGTCAGGCCACCCTGATATGTCTGGATCACTGCCCCCGACTACGACGGCCTTTGCACCTAACCGTTGAGCTTCCCTGATCTTGCTAACAAACTCGCACTCTCCCCTCTGCACCAAAGCAATCCACGTTTCGGTYGGCTCAGGTTGATGAGGCCCTTTGACGCAGAGCTTTGGGCAGCCCCAATTAGATCCCTCGCCGTCGAGCTTCTCGGACTCAGAGTCCCCGCATGGTTCGGTGAACGAAGAAAGGGGTATCACATATCCCAACAGTGGGTCAGCTAACTCAGCCCCGAACGCAGCTGAGCGACGATGTGAGGAGGTSGCATGKTGTCGAAGAAAYAAGAGGCACGCACCAGGTCTTGAAGGCCAYGAAACCACTGGCGATCTGTCGACTACCGARACTGTGCTTTCTGCCCCCCAAGCCCAACCCCAGAGCCATGTCCTATCCGATTTCGCGGAGAACGGATGYGGTGACGTCTTTAAAACAGGCGAAGCCTTTGCGCCGATGTAGACGAGGCTGCCCAGCGATATGAGAAGAATTATACGGAGCATGTTGAGGAGTTGGAAAGTAAAGTGGATGAGCGAAGCGTCCTCCTCATCGACCTGAGGCTGAGGAGGTAAACGCTGGTCCCGTTCCATCTCGACCTTTCCAAATCCGATCACTTTGGAAWTGTTGCACCCCTGGGCACGTTGTCAACACGTGCACTTGGCATTAGGGGCCGACACAGAAAATCAGAGTTATTGGGACAGAGGGTACAACAGGTAAAGATTCAGNANACAAACATGGCATACTATCTACGGATCTCCTTTCACTGGTTCGCATAGATGCTGGGGATGGGTAAGAGCAAGCCGCCGAGAGATCAAGGGGGAGCTTACGTTCAACTTGGTTGCATGAGCAAGTCTGTGAGTTTGCGTGCGACAGTTATAACCATACCTAAACGAGGAAGAGTTGATTGAGGGGTACCTGGGGAAACAGGTAAGCACACACCAGCAATCCTCTAGATCCGGGTTTCCAGCTGTGGGGATAACTCGATCGATAAGCCAGCCCTCAAAGCAGGGCAACCAAGACGCACCTTTCCGTCTTCGGTCGAGTAGCCATAAATGTAAATGATCAGATAGGAAGGTGTCCAAGCACTGAATACATAGCCCGTGTTGCTTTTCAAGAGCTTCGTACTGCGGTCGTTTGAGCTCATCGAATATGACTCCTAGAACCGCAGAGAAGCAAAGGGTCCTGTCTTGGAGGTAGTTGCAAAGGGTGTGTCCATTCGGTGTGGCGCGAAGGCGTCCCTTCAACAGATTGGCCATACTGTCAGGGCTATGAACACTTCGTAACAGATCCCAGTCTTCAGGGCGCGCGATCAGATCAAGTCGTMTTACAAGTAAGAAAACGAAAACTCACTGTGCTCGCTCCAGAGTTTCAGCCCTTCCGTTTTATGGCACAATTCACCTAAGCAGGCAACGTTTGATGAGGAAGCCTGAGGTAAAATATCAACTGAGCGCGCGCGTACATTGGTCATTCTCTCCAACGACTTCGTCTAGGATGTTTTTCCAAACGACGACCGAGTCGGTAGGGACTTTGAGTTGTCTCTTTTCAAGAGTCCTTGTGATAGGATAGACGAGGTAATCGTCTCTCAACTCCTCCGGGGTCTCTTCAATCGGAATTTCGGATTCTCCTTCTATCGGAAAGATGGACCATTCGTGCAAACATTGGAGAAGGACTTCGGGCCCCGCCATCAAGCCGCATTTGACGAAACTTGACSCTAGGATCTCGATCTAGTTTTGGACTTCCGGGAGGAAACGGTGGGATGACCTACACGCGGAGTCCGAGTTCACTACACCCTGCGATAATTCTTCAAKAAATAATGTGACCGAATGCATTTCGAAAACCTCTCGGTCGCCTAAATCACTTATGAACTTGACGCAGGTTCTCTTTATATCGGCGATTTCGTCTTCGTCGCCTCCATCGAGGTCACAGAATCGCGGCGTAAAATGAGCAGTAAAGAGCCATATTCGGTATAGAGCGCGTTGGAATCGCAGCGATTCTGGTGGTGTAAGTGTGCTGGTTGACACGCAGCGATTCTTATGTCTAACGTTGAAGCATATTTCCTCAGATATCTAAACATTCGGACACAGATGKACTCACAGCCGACTGAACCTTGTCTCAAACTCATGAGCAATTTCAGCAATTCTAGGCATTTGCCTTGCTTCGAGAGGCGTAATATGTTCGACGTTCACCAGCTCATCAGGGGGATAGGTATCATCGCCTCGATCCTCACTTAGTTGGAATTTGATGAGYCGAAGAGCGTGAGGTAGTGCTGGCCCAGCAATATTATATGCGATAGCGCGAACAATTGACTCTGGGTATGTCAAGTAAACTTGATGAATGGCCTTTGAAACTGGGAGGAAGGCTTGCAAAGAGCTGAAATCAGGCAAGAAAGTAAAGATGCGGTATATGAGGTCGTCATCGAGGGGTAATTTGCTATGTGCACGCATGCCCATTGAGTAGTGTAGTACTAGTCGTCCAGAGAAAACTATGATGGGTTTCGCGTTTTAGAGACGGATGTTGGTTCGAGTCAGAGAAAGTCACGACCCTGAATCTCCTTTGGGCAAAGGAGAGTCCCTGTATGACGTCACCCATGGACCTCCTATGACTCCCCTGACGAGCTGGGTAGTAAGCTTCAGGCCATGAGGCGCGAGCGAAGGATGAAGAAGTGATTCATCGTAGCTAAGCACACTGTTGGGGCRCTGTGAGAAGAGGCGGCCAGCCKTCATATCAAAAAATACATAAAGGCTCTGGCGACTGTGATCGCTCATATTGAATCCGCCCTTTCGTTGGAAGTCTCCAGGATACTATCTCCACACACATCCGAGTTCCCAAAGCGACCAGCTTATGACCAGGTATCGCGTGGCCTATCTTTGTTCCCAGTACCACAAAAGCTCTGTATGCTTGGGACACTTCTCGACACTATTTCCATTGCAGAGTACGAAACTTGGTTTGGCCTCGACAAATCCCCTTGACCGTGCTGCAACAGAGCAATGTCGTAAAGGCCCCACTGAGGGTAGCACCGCGTCGCCATTTCCTTCGCAAAATTCTCCTWYWAAGTACGAGGTCAATACGTTGATAACGGTATGTAMTCCAGTAGAGCACTTACAATCTTCAATTTTTGTGGCTCATATAGATGAGGCCAAAACGAGCGGATGGATAAAACATGTAACGCCGGGAACGTTTTCACCAGTAAATCAAAAAATGCGCCAGTCAATGTGCATGCGTCCAGCTTAAGCGTATTGAGCCTTCTGCCGCTCTCGGAGCGTCGAAATGCACTAAATATCGCAGTGAAGTTTAGCTGGAAGAGGTACGGGGTATCAATGGTGAGGTCCCTGAGCATCGAAAATCGTAGAGTCCCCTCCCAGAATTTGTCTGGTCCGACAGTGGCGCTGTCGGAAGCAAAAGAGACACTGAGCATCTGTAGATCGGGGATATTCAGCGTCGAGAGGGGAGTGATGTGTGAATCTTGGGAAATGTCAGGATTTAGGGAAATTTCTTTGACCGTTTCGGAGTGCTTGTTCAAGAATTGGATTACAGAGGGACCGACGACGCCGTCGAAGAACATACCCAGGTTGAATCGCTTCAATCTTTTGAACTGACCTAAAGAGTAACATGTGAGTCTCTTTTCTTGAGCTTGGTGTGGGCTTTCGAATGCACTTAATTGCTCAAAGATGGGTCCATATCCCGGAATAGGCGAGGAGGGAAACGAAGTAATGGTCAAGGATTCCAACGTTGGTGATGTTATATTCAAGAACGTGACCAAAGATGCGGCGTATTCGGGTTCCTTGGTCCCTTGATCAGGATTCCGGTACAGGGATATGGAGAGGTGTTCCAAGCGATGGAGATGACAGAACGCAGAAGGGAGGAAGTGCAGCCCTGAACTTGGTGCTTCGATTGTAAGACGACGCACGCGAGGGGAAAGAATGGACCAGAGCTTTCGAAAGAAAGGCAGGTAGGATTCCAATGCGCGACTCGGAAGTAGGTTGAAGTTGCATGAGTGGAGGTTGACCATCTCTGGTGCGGCGGCCAAGAGATAGTCTGTGATCTGAGTAACTGTTTTCGACCTTGCCGCATCTTTCTTAATGGTGCGGTCTATCATCCATTTAACGGACACAATAGTTGACTTCAGGTTGGTCTGCCATTCAGGGCGGTTCTGGTCAAACTCGGCCAGCCAGACGAATGCTTGTAGGTGAATTTCCAGACTGTTTACGCGTTGTGCAATCCCAGGAATTCTAGAGGACCGATGAGCACTACGAAATGGGATACACAGATATGAAGAAACTGCCGAGAGTTCTTCATCATGCGCATTGCGTCGTTGGTGTAAGAGCGCAGCGTAAGGTTCTCATAACGATAGTTCTTGGCTATTTCATGGAAGAAATGGTTTAGAAGACATAGTTTACTGAGATCTTTTGGAGGGAGGTAAGAGGATATTCTGAGCCAAATTTCAGCAGGCAGGTCTGGGAGCATTGGTGTTTCCGGGAACTGGGAAGTACTTGCTTGTATGTGGGTTGTAGTGTGGTGAAGGTTCACACGATTTCTCATGCCATTCAGCCCACCCCTCTCGGCATCAGTTGTCCGGGCTGTTGATTCCTATGACACAACACAATCGCCTAACATACATGCATGCTCCAAAGTAGGAAGGCTAGTCATGCCATTCGTCGTGGGTCTGCGTCTTTTCGTCGGAAGTCTCCAAGAAGCGATTACCACCCGCCTCCCATGTGACCGAATCCGAGTCGCCCTTACGAATGTACTTATATTCTAAAGCAGAGTTCGCAGGGACTTCAATGCGGCCTGAACACATGTGGTCAAACGCCTGTCGTACGGGTTATGCATGTAAAGTGCCTACCTGTCCATGTAGGATACTTAGTCGCGGAGAGTTTCACGGCCAAATCCGTGGACCAGTGTTGAAGAGCTTCTATGGATCCTGTTACATAGATGTCCTCTACAATCCGCAGATTGAATGTTTTGCAAATGGAAATCACAGCATCGAGAGAGCTCACCACCATAGACAGTCTCAGCAATAACAGAAAATTCCAGTGGTATCAATTTTGGGGGATTGGACTTGCATACGTGAGGAACTTGCAGGTTTTTGGCACCCCAAGGTTGCGGACGAAGAACCTCCGCGCGTGCATGGAAAGCCGTCAGGGATGCGGCATAACTCCAAGTTAAGTCCATCGCACTGAGCAGTTCTCCAGTATTACGATGGAACTGCTCAGAGAGCGATCCGTCCCAAGGTGTATACTTGGCATTGACCGCAAGGAATCCATCGGCTAGATGCTTGACGGCCAAGACTATATCGACGAAGAGTGGGTCTTCCCAAGTGTACATCCTAGGCCGAATGGTAGGTAGGACGATACGGAAGAACGAAAGTGAAGTTTTGGTAATGCCAACATAGCCTTGCCGTTTCCAGACATAAATCGCGTCGTAGAGTAGCTCTGCGACTGCCGCAGTCGTCAAATACCATGGATGACCGCCCATGTAGATGTCTTCTGGGTACCTTCCGGTAGCGATGGCATCACCATACGGTTGGCCCCAATTGATTTTGTACAGGCCGCGAAAAACGTCAGTGTAAGCGTAAACGGTTGCTAGAACTTTGTCGGAGCAAGGCTGGAACGTAGTTGAGTCACAGCCTGCAGCAGGGTCGAAAGTGTGAATAGAGGCGAGGATGACATTCGCGTCTTTCCCAGAACGCCCTGGGGCGGTGTTAGCGACAACGTAGGATATGTCCTCGTTCCAGTAGGTCTAAATGACATATTAGTCTGATATGTAAAAGTGAAAGACAGGCCAACCTGTAAGAAACACAACGCGTTGTCAGCTTGCTCTGCATATTGTGCCGCTGCGGCTTTCCCGGAAATTGCTTCGGCAAGGGTGGCTCCTTCCCGTAGTGCTCTATGTTGGACTGCGGTGGTGAAGAATGATGAGGAAGAAACCTCCTCCCAAAGGTCGAATCTGGAAAGTGTTCAGCATCTCGCGTCGCGGAGAAGAATGCAATGTCATTCACCCAGTACGATTCCAGTAATTGACAACGTAGTCCAAGTCCTTTTCTATTATAGGCCAAAGAACCTCGGACACATGGGTTTCGTTGGAGTTCTCCAGCAGCCATTTGGAATAGGAAATCAGAGTCATGGCTCGTAGAGCAGGTCCGTCTAACAGATTCCCGGTAAGGTAGTTTGGCAGTGGAAAGATACGTGCAACAAACCATGTTGAGGTCTGATGAAGAGGTTGAGTGTCGTATATTACCTTGCGCAGGAGGATATTACCTTCCCCAAGGATCGGTGAAAGCGGTATGGTTGATGTAAAACTTGGGTTCACCCAAACCACCAGTCTTCGGTCCTCCGCTTGGATTCGCGACCTTCTGAAGCTCTGCTTGTGCAGTCACGTAGTCGTTGATGAGGTCTCCCAATGATAGGTCATAGCCGTATGTGTACCTGACAATGTTCGAGGGTTAAATCATTCGACTTGTGGTAAAGGACCGTACTCACTCGTCGACCAAAAGTTTCAACACCAACGCCGCGTCTCGTGTCCATGTATACAGATAATCCGGGTCTTTCGTGCTTGGACTTGCAATGACGATCCCGGGCTAACAGAGACCACAGCATAAGCGAGGCCAAGGACTCGCGAAAGTTGAGTTACTCACCTTTGCGCCGCCAGATTTTGAACCATGTGGTCCTATGTTGGCCAATATCCCCGCTTTCGCGATCGGTGCCTCCTTGGCAATGTACGCAGCGACCAACTGTTTTCTTCGCACTCCCAAACCGACACGACTTGTGTATGGTTGCAAACGATCAGCGGCATAGTATCCGGCCCATTTTAGTTCGTGGTAAAGATGCGTTGGCTGAAGTCGAAGGTGGCCGTGGTCAATCGGGGCCAAGTAGAGCAGGACTGCAGCGAACACGGTCGCTATTGGCAAAAATTTCCAGAGCAAGTAACGAGCCAAGCCTGCCATGCAATGGGTGTACTTTGAGAGGAATTAAGAGTTTAAAGTGGGTGGGCATGCAGCTGGCGTCACGGTCGTGGCCATGGGAAAGGGCTTAGGATGTTCGCGAAACCACAATAATGTTGGCACGGTATTATAGGTGTGGCTTTCTTTCTGTTTATTTCCTCTGCGATTCTTACCAAGCCATCCCAAAATTTAGAACATGATGCCATCGAGTTCCGGGTCCATGACATCCACATCTCCCTCATCACGCAGGGACGTTTTGCTGGCCAGTGGGGCAGCCTGACAGACTGGGCTTTCTATCGAAAACTGTACGACCATCGGGCCACTGGCTGTCGATGCAGCCGAAGTTCACCCAGTCGCGTTCAATTGGCTGAGTCACGCCAGTCATAAGGACCATGAGTTGTCTCTCTCTTGGCCTTTTCAACGAATCASATATTCTGTTTTTCTGAACGTCTTGTCGTCGACATCCGCTGGTCGATATGCATCAACCGTACCCATTGTCCGTGAAATACCCGGTACCTCTTTTTGGAGCAATTTCTCCGCCCGTCTTTGATGATTGCGTATAAAGTCCAGCGCAGACTTGAGCACCGTACCCAATCCCTGGACACCTCATCGCTTCAATGTTGAGGCTAAAGGATTGCGTCCTCCTTGTGCTTTCCGCCGTCAGCCCGGCGGTCTATGCGGTCAGTTCTCAAGCTTATTCGTGGAACAATGTCAAGGTAGTCGTGGCCAAACTTCTTTATATACTTTGTGATTCACATCGAAGCTTTGCTAGATCGGTGGTGGCGGCGGCTTTGTTCCCGGTATCGTTTTCAATACTGCAGAAAGGGTATGTATCTTGTGTATCTTGCATCTTCGTTGATATCCTCATTAGACAACCAACAGGGCGTTGCATACTGCCGTACGGATATTGGAGGAGCGTACAAACTGAACGCAGATAACTCTTGGACCCCACTCCTGGATTTCGCCGACCATCCCCGTTGGAATTACTGGGGTGTCGACGCCCTTGCCACAGACCCTGTGCAACCAAACAGGTTGTACTTGGTTCGTATTCAGACTGAGATCACCCCGGCAAAGTATCTTACGCGTTATTTTAGGCTACTGGATTGTACACCAACTCCTGGGATCCCAATAATGGGCAAATCCTTATTTCTACTGATTATGGCGCGACATTCACGCCCTCTCCTTTGCCGTTCAAGGTCGGCGGCAATATGCCAGGTCGCGGAATGTAAGCGCCATACGACCCACAATTTACATATGTTCACTCACCTCGTTCATCCTTACCAGGGGAGAGGTGAGTTTCCTCCGTTAGATACACGTTGTACTTGAAGTTCATTCCTCGTAGCGACTTGCGATTGATCCCCGCAGCAACAACATCTTGTTCTTCGGTGCTCGAAGCGGCAATGGCCTCTGGAAGTCAACCAATTATGGAGCGACTTGGACGAAGGTCAATAGCTTCACTAGCACGGGAACTTACATTCAAAACCCCAGTGATCCTGCTGGCTATGCCAACGACATAGTTGGTACGTTGACTCCATCCTTCTCGATACGCCCACTCAAATTGTCTTGCTTAGGTATCTCCTTCGTGACCTTTGATTCTACCTCTGGTTCCTCTGGATCTCCAACCCCTCGTATCTTCGTCGGTGTTGCTACGGTTGGTGCTAACAACATCTTTGTCTCCAACGATGCTGGTGCTACATGTTCGTGTTTCCTATGACGAAGCTTCGACCGTAGATTCACAATTTCCTTAGGGTCTCCTGTCGCTGGCCAAATCACGACCTTCCTCCCTCACAAGGGTGTTTTATCGCCCGCTGAGAACACCCTCTATGTCAGTTACAGTGACGGCGCAGGGCCCTACGATGGTGAAGGGGGCGCTATCTACAAATACAACATTGCTACATCAACTTGTACGTTGGTGGCTCTTGTTGTTTGCCTAACTAGTTCAACGCCTAGCACTTAGGGACCAACATTACCCCTGTATCCGGCAGCGACCTCTACTTCGGGTTCGGTGGCGTCGCTGTTGACCTTCAAAATCCTGGGACTGTCATGGTGGCTGCTCTGAACTCCTGGTGGCCCGAAGGGCAAATCTTCCGCTCAACGAACGGAGGATCTACTTGGTCTCCGTTGTGGGATTGGGCTGCTTCTGGTTATCCCAACATGAACAAATACTACTCATACTCGAACTCCCTGGCTCCGTGGCTCGGGCCCAACCATGTCGTCACCGAGGCTGGCTACCTTCAAGTCGGTTGGATGATGGAAGGTGTGTTGCGTTTCCTCTTTTTGTCATGTGCCGACTGTTCAATTTGTTTTCGTAGCATTGGTCATCGATCCATTCGACTCTGATCATTGCTTATATGGGACTGGCGCGACGATCTACGGTGGTCATGACCTCACTAGATGGGACGGCGCCAACCGTAATGTCTCGATCAGTTCGTTGGCTGATGGTATCGAAGAGACTGCCATCCTTGGCCTCATCTCGCCCCCCACTGGACCAACTCTAATTTCCGCTGTCGGCGATATCCAAGGTAAATGGCTTCTCGCTTACTGGGTAAGTTCTTCATCCAAATACACTGTCAGGTTTCGTGCACAACAGCATCACTACGGCTCCTTCTCACTCTTGGACCAACCCTGAGTGGAGTACTACCTCGGACGTTGACTTCGCTGGAAACAACCCCAGCATCGTTGTACGTATTGGCACTGGTGATAGGTAAGATTCTTCCGTCGCTCTCCTTAACCTAGCTTGACGTCTTTCGTCCAGTTCCCAAGGCAAACAAGTCGCTATCTCTAGCAACGCGGGTTCTTCGTGGTAGGCTCCCTTTCGTTCCTTTCGTTCCTTGTTTGAGAACCTGACTCAAGGCACATCTAGGTCTCAGCATTCTGGTGCTGCCGACAATGTCAATGGCGATAAGGTTGCACTCTCTGCCAACGGAGACACAATCCTCTGGCGTACCAACTCCAATGGCATACAAGTATCAAAGAACCAGGCCAACTTCGCGACTGTTTCTTCCCTTCCTGCTGGCGCGGCTTTCGCCTCTGATAAGTTGGACAACAATATCTTCTACGCCGCTAGCGGGAACACCTTCTATCTCTCCACCAACGGTGCTACTTCGTTCACCACACGTGGAACTTTGGGCTCGTCTACCAGCGTCCACAAGGTTATCGTCCACCCCGGTGTCACGGGTGATGTTTGGGTGTCGACCGACAAGGGTATTTTCCACTCTACCAACTCGGGTACCTCTTTTACATCGGTCAGTGGTGTTACCCAGGCTTGGGCCATTGCTCTTGGAGCTCCCGCGTCCACGGGAGGCTACCCTACTTTGTTCGCTGCTGCTGATATTGAAGGTGTTGGATACTTCCGCTCTGATGATACTGGGTTGAACTGGGTGAAGATCAATGATGCTCAACATGGGTTTGGAAACGCCGCATCGAACCCGATCTCCGGAGACCCAAGAAAATACGGACGGTAAGTGACATCACAATATCATTGTGTTTGCTACCCTCATTTTGAATACCTCATAAGTGTCTACATTGGAACCAATGGTCGTGGTATATTCTACGGAGATGCCACTGGGTCTCAACCTCCTACTACGGCTTCCTCCACCATCAGTAGCGCGTGGCCAAGCTCAAGCAGTTCAATCCCAACCTCTAGCGCTCCCCCCACATCTAGTGTCTCTAGAACGTCGACCTCCTCCGTTGTCACCACTCCCACCCCCACAGGTACTCCAAACGGTCCGTGGGCGCAATGTGGAGGTAAGCTCCATTGAGTCTTGATTCTATTGTTCCCCGCTGACGACCGTTCAGGTCAAAACTGGACAGGGCTGACCACCTGTGTCGCTGGCTACACTTGCGTCGTCGGTAACCCATGTACGTGCACATATATGCACATTTCCCAGCAGAATTCGCCAACTAACAACCAACTCCCAACAGACTATTCACAATGCGTCGCTGTATAAATAGAGTGAATGCAGGCCGCATAACCGATTGTTTAAAGAAGGGTGTAAGCTAAGGATAGTTATGTGGACAATAGAGTAGAGACTACACATGACAATTCGTATGTATACAGTAGAGAACGAAGAAGTGTCCGTGTTCCCCTGTTCTAAACTTCACGGCAAAGGGACGCATAGAGCTGCCTGGTATGGGTGGAAACTCCAATAGCCTCACACAACTTCAACCGAAGGTCGAGTAAGGTCTCATTGCTGTTGATGGAGACATCATAGTGGTTGAGAAGGACCAAGAGGAGAGGTCTAGGCATGCCAGAAATGTCATTAATGCACCGTATAGTCGGCAAGGGTACCATCTAAGCAAGAGGTTTTCATCCAAGTCAGATGGCAAGTGAAGCCATGGCTCACCTGAAACAACGTTTCAGATGGGAGAACCCCATCTGGGAAGGGTACTTCCGCATATGGGGATTCTGCACCCGCATCCCTGGTGAAGTTGAGGGCCTATACATGAGGAAATAAGGATAAGTGGGAGGACGATGATTCAATTGCATACGTACCAAGGCTGCGTCTGTCTGTACCAAGCGAAAATCCAGCGCCATCTCACCCAACGTCCTGTTCAATCCGCGCTCGAAGCGCGTAAACTGCTGTTCTTGCTCCGTAAACCGCCGCTCTTGCTCGGTGAACCGCCGTTCTTGCTTGGTGAAACGATGTTCAAGCCTGTTACCCGCCTCCTTGATCCCGCCCAACTGTATGTCCATCGTCATATCCAGCGCGCTCACGCTATTGTCTAAGTGTTCAGCCATGGATTCCAAGTGGGTCTCCAATTTGTCCATCCTTTCAGAAACCCCTTCAACTTGAATGCCGACATCATCGATTTTCTTCTCGAGGCCACTTATTTGCTCTCGGACGCCTCGTTCGATACGTTTAGCGAAGTCTTCGAGAAAACTGGCCATGGTTTGGGGGGCGTCAGACATGGTAAGAAGCAAGAAATTGAGAGCAGCCTCAGGGAGCCNTCAGGGGCGACCCGCTTCGGTCACACTAAATAGATGTAAACATTCATAAATAAATTATTATAAGTTATAAAACACCCATCCATCAATGCATCATCATCGTCATGTCGATGCTCGACAGATTTCGCAAGGGTGCTCAGAAAGCAGGCATCCAAGCCACCGCATTCCTATCTGAAGGTTCCAATAAAGTCATCAGTGGTTCCCGCGAATTGGCCCAAGGTTTCAGTCTTCCTGGAGAGGCTGAAAAGGCCGCCAAGATCCTCGACAGTTTCTTGGGTGAGTTTTCATTACAACAGGCTTCCGTGCCCTTTGCGTCAAGTTACTGTCATGAACGCTCAAGTATATATCTGAACCAGCCGACCCCGAAAACCCAGAATCGGCTTTGAACTCCATTCCCAAAGCTGTTTTACAACGAGCCCGTGGTATGTCTTGTCTTGGTGTAGAGCCGCGCCGCTGAAACAGAAACTGATTTTCCCCTTTTCTTTCCTGAATTTCAGGCCTGGCAATCTTCCAAGTCCTCAAAGCTGGATTCGTATTCTCCGGGAAGGCAGGCTCTGGCATCGTCATCGCTCGACTCCCCGATGGTTCGTGGTCGGCACCATCGTGCATCGCAACAGGTGGCTTGGGATGGGGACTGCAGATTGGAGCGGACATCACCGACTTCGTGATCGTCCTAAATAGTGAAGATGCTGTACGGGCGTTCTCTCTTGGTGGAAATGTCACGATTGGAGGGAATATCAGTGCCAGTGCTGGACCGATCGGGACTGGAGGGAGTGTTCAAGCTTCGTTAGCCCACCCCGCGCCGATGTTTTCGTATTCAAAGTCGAAAGGTGCGTCACTATCTTGTGGTCCATCGCTTTGCGAACTCACCAACTCTTTCTCGTAGGTCTATTCGCTGGGTTATCGTTGGAAGGCACTGTCCTTATCGAACGCAAAGACGCCAATCGCGACTTCTACGGATCGCCAGTCCCCGCACGGGATATTCTCGGTGGTCGAGTCCCTCCACCTGAAGTCGCGTCGAGATTATATGAGATCATCGAGGCCGCTGAGGGTCTTGACGAATCCGGTGTTCCTGAAGCAGCATACATCCCCACCGCCTCTGGAGAACACATACAAGTCGGCAGGAATGATAACCATATGGTCTTCGATGCTGATGGCCACCATTAAAGTTAACCTAGCATAATGACCTCGTTCCGGTAGTTGAATAGTTTCCCTTCGTCGATAAGTCGTCATTTCTCAGTTCCCTTTTGGATGTTCATTCACCCTTTCGATTTCTCTGTGTATCATTAGCTTCACGCGTATCATAATATGATTAGAATATACATCGTCACGAAATAGAGCAGAAATTGTCTAAAGAGTCCGAGCTCTAGCCTACCCGAGATCAAAAGTACTTATCCCAGAAACCAACTGTCCCATTAGTCGGGGCAGCGTGTTTCTGAATGCCCAACAACTTGATGACCAAATTATAGAGTTCAACATTCTGGAAGCCGTCCATGACGTAGGTATCGTCCGAGGTAGAGTGCCATCCCTTATTTGGGCGAGAAAGGAAATGTGCAGAAGAGGAGACAGTTTGGTGGAGGGCCTTTGTGACTGCACTGAATGGACCGTGAGCAACAAACATAGCATGCATAGAAGGTTCTGCGTTGTCGTAACCGTGGTTCTATTTGTGAAGTATAAGCAGTGAGCACAAACAATACGCATGATGCAAACAGACAACGTACCCCTTTGCTCATCCCGACATTGCCTTCAGCATGCGTCGTCAATGCATACCCCATCTTCGGCACAACATAAATCGGCGCAATCCTTGGGTTATTCGAAAAGTGATACCGGTACGGCATAGTCTCATGCGTATAAACCGAAAACTTCTCCGGGTTCGCGTCAGATGCGGCTAGAAGCATCTCAAGGTAATGCGATGCATTAGCCGTAGGGCGGAACCGCAATCCCATCGAAGGCCATCCATCTTCGTGTTCGATGGCGGCGAGACCTTCTTCACCGATGATGTCATCCATGAAGACGAGTTCGGGGTGGCTAGTGTCTGTCATGCCGTGATCGCTGACGAAGATGATGTCGACAATGTCGGTGAGGTTACGTGCTGCGAGCTCAGTGTGGAGATCTTTGGCGAAGACATCAACTTGGTGGAGAGTTGCCTAGGAAGAAAGTAAGGAAAGGAAAGGCGCGGTGAAGGGATACAAGGAAGCTCACGTTCACTGGGGCAGACATGGGTCCAGTTGCATGGCCTGCTTGATCAAGGGAGGGTTCGTAGGCTGTCACGAGTGGTCAGAGCACAGTGGACACGGTAAGGGTAAAGAATGAAATACCGAGAATTAGTTGGGGTCGCTCTTGTAGAGGTAGATCAATCCAAGACATGATTTGGTCGAGTTTAACCTTCAAGGGGACTTTGTCCTATCCGCATATTTTGAGGATAGTCATAGAGTAGATCACCAGGAGAAACGTACCTTCCATGGTACGAAGTACGAACTAGCAGTGCCAGAGCTCGTCCTTGGAGGTCCAGGCCTGAGAGAAGCACGTCAAAGGCGCTTTTGCGGCGTTACGAACGGGAAGCATACCACATTAGGTTGGCCGTGACCATACCGGCGTTCTGAGCTGTCTCCCACATCTACAAGGGTCGCTTGAGTATTCCATAGTCGTCATCAATAACGTGGAGCTAACCGGTTCTCCAAACCACCAAGACGAGTTCCAGCATGATTGAATTTGGTTGTAGTGGAATTCAGAATGACTCTCTGGATCCCAGAAGTTCTGGTGACTGAAGTTAGGTAGGTCAGTCATATTGTTTAGAAGCGACGCACGTTGGCTACGATTCCATGAGACTCTGCGTAAAGGCCGGTCCTGAGGCGTTTAATGAGTGGTGCTGCAGGGATTTCGCATGGACAAATACGCACATTAGAGCCCAGTGATTCCTAGCACATCATCACATCGTAAGAAATGAGTGTCGACATAAAAGTTATAAACGCACGGAAAAGTCAAGGTCTACAATGTGTTAGTCGGAGCCACTTATGAAGAGACAGGGGACACATACGGGAAATATGGGACGCATAAACTTCGCTCTGATGCCCTTCTTGCTAATGTCGAGCAAATGAGGCGTTAGGCCTCTGTCTAAGTAGTCCGCACTGTCTACAATGTTAGACCGCAGTTCCATTTCAAACATGTATGTTCACGCACCGTAAGCCATCTATTGAGACGACAAGTACAGTCCGCTTGAAGTCATGAGTTCCATTCGAGCGCAGTTTATGGCCGACAAATGCTTGGTTTGGATGCGGCGGTGGCGACACGAAGAGAGCACGAAGGAATGCGCCAGTGATGAGCAAGGCAATGAAGCCCGTTGCTGTACAGATGATTTGCTTCCGTGTAAGTGACCTTGGCTGGTCCTGCTCTTCTGAGTCATAGAATTCCTTGTCGAGAGGCGTATCCTGACTCAGAAGGCCTTTGCGCTCTTCGTCGTAGTGTTCGCCGCCATGCGGAGATTTCGTCCGGTAGGGAAGGGCCATGGTGGTGGACAACAAGAGGACAATTGGCGCCCATAATTGAGAAGCTTCCTTTGGCCTTCAAGCTTCAAGCTTCAAGCTTCATACTACTTCATGCCTCATCATATACATACTTCATACCCGCCATGCTGAAATGACGCCCGTCGTGTGCCTGCTTGACGTCGGGGCAACTTGAAGAATACGAAGAGGCGTTTCCTATGATGTCCATATGCCGGTCTCTTGGTACTGCGAACATTGTTACTTTCGGGGGCTGGCTGCCACCTTTTCCTCATCATCGAGCTTTGCACTGGCAGTAAAGGTAGTGAAGAAGTCGGTCGACATGTTGAGGACGAAATGGATATCCAGAGGGATTTCACTCGCGGTCAGCCTGGTGATCTCATCTATAGACTATCGCTTCTAACCACCGGTCAATACAGATACCCCGAGGGTGTTCCTGAAGAGACCTCTGCGTCATCATTTGACCATCCTCGTAAATCTTGCTTACTTGCTTATCCTTCATGCTTTACCCTGGCTTTACCAGCGCTGATGTTGAGGCATTGGAAGTCTCTCCACTTTCGTCTTCCAAGTTCGCTTCGGTAGCTCTGTACTCGTTGTCCTCCTAGCTGTGAATGACGATGAAGGCCGCCTCTGCACACCCGACGAGCAACGTGCGGTTGGTATTAGTTTGTGGATTCAGGCGAGTCAGGATCATATGCTTCGCGGCTTTTACATGCAGGAACGCGTCCGTAGACTGTATCAATATCAATCACTATTCATGCTACGCCACCCACTTGCCCCTGGTTAGAACCTTCCATTATCTTGTGTCCTCCAACAACTGATCACCTTTATCAGGCGTTTGACCCCAGTCGTACCCCTGGCTCGTCAATCCACCAACCGTATAAAAGCGCCATGAACATGAAATCAACTTTGAATCCAGTCCCCAGTGATGTGGCTTCTCCCGAGCACTTTGTGGTCTACTCTCCTCGTCTCAGCTGGGATTGCCTTGGGCGCTCCCTCCCTGCCTGAGAATGCCGTCAATCTTGGCTATGTCAAGTATCAAGGTGTAAGAAGTCTTCCCAACACGAACGCGTTCTTGGGTATCCCCTTCGCCGAACCGCCTGTCGGTCATCGTCGCTTTCGTGCCCCTACACCCTTGAACACTTTGCGCGTTGCTTTGGAAGCTCACGGCCAAATCGTTGACGCCACCGAATACGCCCCAGCTTGTGTGCAAGCCAACGGATCTGGTAGGCTCCCGTTCATATACCCAAGAAACGGCGATACCTGGCTAAAAACCCTACTTGCCAGGTCAAGAGGATTGTCTCACTCTGAATGTATGGGCCCCAGCTGGTGCAAAGAAGGGTGATAACCGTAAGTTGAAACCCCCTTCGGACACAAATACACTCTGAACCCGTGATTGGATAGTACCCGTCCTTGTTTATATTCACGGTGGTGGTGAGTGCATGTCAGCCCTCTCTGTATCTCATTGGTTCACACGTTCGTGAACTAGGCTATGACAGCGGAACTCCCAGTGGTTGGAAATTCGATCACTGGGTTGAGCAAAGCCCAAACCTCATCATCGTCAGCGCTTCCTATCGACTCGGGCTGTTCGGGTTCCTCGCGGAGCCCAGGTTTTCAAACCCGCTGTACGGTGATTTCAACCAAGGCTTCAAAGATCAGATACTCGCTCTCAAATGGGTCAAGAAGTACATTTCTTCCTTCGGCGGTAAGCACATCCGCGTACCTCTTTCTGCACAGTTGTTCATTATTCATTCAGGTGATCCGAATACAATCACCATCAACGGCCACAGCGCTGGTGCTAATTCGATCCTACTCCATCTGGTCTCCAAACAGACTGATAAGGTATTTCACCGTGCTATTGCACAAAGTGTGTGGCGAGCAACGCTTGCGACCCCAGCGCAATATCAGGTATTTAACATCCTCTGGCTTATTGTTTCCTCTGTGTGTTTACCATACGTTTTCTAGCCACTCTTTGATTACATCGCTACACACGTAGGCTGCACGAATTCGGTGTTCCTCCTCAAAATGGCGTGTATGAGACAAGTGACTACTGCGCAGCTCGTTGCCGCTGCTTCGAGCGTTTCTACTTCGTTGTATGTGCCTCCTTAGAAAGAGTCCCTGATATTTCTCGGCGACTCAACGTTTGCACTCTTCAATCATAGTACTGGCCAATATTTCGACTTCGTCCCCATTTTCGATAGCCAGCTTTTCACCGAATACCCAACCGAGTCCCTTGTTGGCGGAAGATATGCAGACGTTCCGCTCATCGTTGGGTACGCCTCCCCCTCAATTGGATAGTTCAACCCTTTCTAACTCTCGAAAACGTAGGGCTACGACTAACGATACCATCGCCAACGCCCCTGACATTGTTTCTGAATTTACTACCTGGTGGCCTCAGGTCACGAGTGCTAGCGTCGACGCTATCCTCAGCATGTATCCTGCGTCCGACTATCCTGCTCCTGATTACCGACATAGGGCAATTAACGCTGATTGTCAGTTCATCTGTCCAGTGAGTGTTTCTTTGCTTTTCAAAGGTATGCTTATGAATGAGTTCCATGTGATGCTACGTAGCGCTCGCAATTGGGAACAATATTTTCCGCTTCATCCGCGGCTTGGACTTATCGACACAATGAGCGGAATGCGCACAGTTCTTTCCCCAGGCCGATCGGTTCGGTTGGTCATGCGGATGAGAACTGGTACTTCTTCCGTGCGTGGAACTCGTGAGTCTCTTTGACCAACTCGATCTCTTGAAACACCAGTCAAGCCATTCAATCTCATTCGGTCCTGTCACGCACTTTTAGAATGGAAGAAACTCCCAGTGGCGTCGCTTTAGGCGAAGAGATGATCGCCTATTGGATCTCTTTCGTCCGTTCCGGCGATCCGAATACGTACAAGCTATCGCGCTCGCCTTCTTGGCCTGAATACTCGAGGTCCTCGAGGGAACGTGTGTCTTTCCAAGTTCACCCTCAAGGGGATGCAGCGCACTCCGGGATAACGATTGAACCGGAGCCTGAGATAGAAACGACGAGATGCGAGTTAATCACCGGTTTGATAGAAGAGTTTCAATTTTAGTCGCCTTCGTCGTAGGACTGTACGGCACGCTATTATGACAATGTCGGTACAATGTCCCACTTGCCGTGCACATACCGCAACACGTGCAAACTGAAACAACTCCGTTTGACTCTTGAGCTGCACCATGCACAAGCTTCTCATCCATCCTTACCAGATTTGACCGCGGCAGGGAAGAGACTGCTCTTTGTACTGCCCATGCTCCTTCGACTCACCGCGTGGGCGCTAATCGAAATCGATAATGACGCGTCCGAGGCAAGTCCGAGGAGATGGAAGCTTGAAGGACCTCAGACCAACCTCAGACACCCTGCATAATTCCGATGCAAGACAATAATGTGTGCACATACGTACATGTTTCGCTAGTATTTCCATGTGTATGCTTTTCTGTACCTGTCTCTATGCCATTCATACGATTGGAAGCAAAAATAGTGCGTACCAGCGACCCAGGGGTCTCGTTGGAGTCTCGGGTACATACATAGTCAGAAGCGACATGGGGGGCAAAGTTGGAACAGAGCCCCAGGGGATCACGCTCGGATATAGACAAGATATAGAATAGATGGTCAAAGACAGAAGACGATATATATTTATAAGTCAAACGAGCGGTCTCGATGGATGATGCAGCCTCCCATCCACTACGCGTGGCCTTTGTTTACGAGGAAGAGATCAAGTGCACACGGCTCTAAACTAAACTATATCCAAGGCGAAGTCGATGATGGTATAACGACATGGCTTCTTCACAAGTTGAGATAACCAGGGAGTTAGCGCCTGGTGAGGTCCGGTGATCGACCGACGGTTACATGGGATTTAGATTAGAGGGAATCTACGATCCCTATATCGTTATCGGGGGAATGTTGAGCCGAAACGTAGAATGACGCTGAGTTGTTCAGGCAGCCAGGTAATGGGGATGGACGTTGGCGGCTCATGAGGCCATACACAATTTGTTCTTGGTCATGAGGGGAGAGAGTAGGGGGAGGACGGAGGGTGGGCTGGCGAGCGGCTAAGAAGGCGGTGAAGTAGATGGGTGGTCCGTATTTTCCTTTCATCTACCCTACTAGCGCCTATGCGACTCGTCGGGTAGTTTGTTCGTTCGTTCCCTTGTGTGCATTTTGCATTTTATTGAGCTCAAGAAAGCTCGAGCGAGCTGAAATATGCAACTTGTAATTCTCCTGATAAGGGAAACTTCAAAAAGCATATCCTCGTGAATTATCACATTCTACCATAAATTGAGCTGGGTGCACTTACAGTTACACGGCGTGTTTTCGTCGACAGTCGGGGAGGAGCGAGGAGCGGAGTCCGGACGTCTTTGGTAATCATGGGCAGTGTTGCGATTTGATTGACCTCCGACATTGCTATTCCTGATGGGACCATGAAAGCTGTCGCCGAGTTGGACGGCGATCACGATATAGACGGTGAAATGTTGAACATTGACGTTAGCGTGGTTGTGGGTGTGCGGGGAGTGAGGTTGCTGTTGGTCGTCCATTTCGCGATAGCTCCAAGTTCTACCATGGCCTTAGGTCTTTGTACCCAGACATAAGAGGGTGGTAGCTGGGGGCTCGTGTCAATGATGTGCTCTCAACTTGAGATCTAATTCCTCCAGATGGCCTTGAGGTTTTCATCGACTTTCATTGTTCGTGGTTTATTGAACTTCTCTGCAGCGGTGGTGGTACCATTAGTCTCGTGGTTTAGCATATATCCCCTTTAAATTGTTATCAAGGATTCAGTTGCGCGGGAAGGAAGCGGAGGAGCAAGGAAGGACGGCAATAAACATCCATGCCATCAACCGCAAAGGAGCTCTGGGATTGACCAGAGTCACCTAAAATCCACGAAGGTGTTAGGCGTGCCGCATCATCGAGCTTGCATTTAGACCATACAGAAGTTTGGACGTGCCAAGTAAAAAGGGCACCACACAACAAATATTCTTCGGGAATTCAGGCATCACAGTTGAGACGAGTTTTAGCTGAGAGACTTCCACCTCAGCGTCCCCAAACAGCCCGATCTCTGTGATACCTCGTGGTGACTTGAGCGCCAGAAGCAAGGCTCGTCGAAGAAGAAAGATTCATAGAACTTCGACAACTTACAGATTTATTGCACGGTAGCCAGTTGGTCCTTCCATGCTAGAAAATGTTTTGTGTGAGTTTATGATTAAAATTTCATTTCCGCTTCCCGAATCAACATACGAATTATAGCCGTATTGAGAAGTCTGTGCTGTACTTGCACTTGGATCCGATCAGAGTCTTCCATTGCACTGACCTTGAGCATAGCGCTGAGCAGTGAGCGCCACTGTAACTACATAGGGCATGGTATAGGCGTTTTCAATGCGGCTTTCATGCAAAGCATTCGGATCGATGACGGTGGGGATCAAGCGATGAAGACAGACCATACGATAATGCTATGATTGAGTTCTGGGGTAGCGTGTGAGTCACTGGGAGCCGGAATTCAAACGGCGAAACACTCTTGAAACACTCACATTTGTTTTCGTCTTCGCCTCTGGTAATATCTTCCTTGACTGTCGAAGAATTTTCCATTAACCTATAGACAAGGAGTTTGTGAGCCATGAATAGGTTCCAGAAAGCAAACCTACCGTTTTACGGTTATGACCGAATCGTGGTCGGACGGGGAGATAAGCCGACTTAAGAATACTGCATTGGACAAGGCCCAACTGACGAAGCTTTCTTAATCCGTACACGTCATGTGGCAAGGCGCAGCTCAAGAAGTGCTATCCCCTTGCTTCAAGTAGTTCTCGGGGGCTCTCGGTGCTTGGATCTTTGCATCTATTGCTTATATATTTGCCGTATGGCNGTTTTTATGACGATCGAGGGCGACGCTTGACCAATGTGTATCATTCTCCGCGATGCCTGTCAGCACAGAAGGGGTCAACTAGTGTGTTGTAGTGTGTTGTATATCTTTACCTCTGGTGTCAGACTAGATCCTCGTTTGCGTGGGCAAGGGGGAGAGGGAAAATTTGCCCCATCAACAAGGTCGACGGTAGATTTGGCCCTACCCCGACCCCGTTTTGAGCGCTAACGCAAATTACAGCAGTTTGCATAAATAATGGCACTTCCGCCGATTGAGTTGGGAGAAGCTAGAGCGACTTCGGACTTAGGATTTTCGCGTTCGAGTGGGACTTAGAAAAAATAGCCTACAAAATGGGNCTCTCACGGTCTCTTTAGCTGTGCTCGGTCATGTTCCCACGACTTCATTTGCAGAGAGACAAGTCATGGGGGGGTTCCCACGATGTTCAAATAGCTCATGAGATTTTTTGAAGTCCAAAAAGTCGACGAAAATTCTAAGTCCGAAATCGCTCTCTTCTCCCAACTCAATCGGCGGAAGTGCCATTATTTATGCAAACTGCTGTAATCGGGGTGCGTCCCTGCAAAATTTCCATAAAAGTCTATCTTCCTAGTTCTAGGCACCAAAATCCACCGAGGTGCGCTAGCAGGGTCCCTTGTAAAAATTTGAGGTGTTGCTTCTGAGCCTAGATAACTGAAGCAAGGTGATCTTTTGGGCGCATGAGCGCCGTCTAGTTACTTACAAGAACGGCTGGGATCGAGCGGCGCTCCGACACTCACAAGTCTGCCTGATAGCCCAGCACCCATCAAGAGTTTTTGGGAGTTATTTCGATCGTTGAACAAATGAGGACCGGTCAAGCCAACGCAAGATTGATGTAAGTAGCGTATGTCCTGAACTCTGTCCTCCTTACTCCAGCTTAGCATGTGCCTGTCTGTACTTAAGCATCTGCAACCGGTGCCTCCTCCACAGGTGCTTCCTCACTCCCTCCAGACACAAGGTCAATCCCAGCATTTGTTAAAGTCGACGTAATGCCCTCAGCCGCACCAGAAGCTAGCTGTCCTCCTATCTGTGATAACACACCCGGCTGCTTGGTGCTAGAACCCTTCTTGGACGTCGAAGGTGCAGGTTTCTTCGGCAGAGGCTTTTTGGCGACGGCTTTCTTTGGTGCGGGTTTGGCTTTGTCAAAGATTTCTTGGGTGTCAGCGGTGTCCTCAATGGGTCGGGCGAGGACGAAGACGGCGGCGAAGATGAGGATGAGAAGGGAGGAACGCATTGTGAAGTGTGCCTGTCGAGGGGATTGTGTTAGTCAGGGGAAAGGGGATGAACGGAAGTAAATTTGGGATCGACGGACGTTATTGAAGGCAAGCTTGAAGGCCTATGGAAGTGTTGAGGCTGAGGATATTTGTCATGGAGAATAGAAGGTTGCGACTTACTGTTAAGCTGGCAAGGTTTGCTGAAGTTCATGGACCTGTGGGCTCTGGCTTTTGTACCCTCCAGTACCTTTGTGTCTGGGACTTTGCTTCCGTAGGTAGACTTTGCTTCCGCAGGTAAGGTACCATTCATGTCGTCAAGATCAAGACTCATCGAACGCCCTTAGCTGGCTTCACGCTCGGAATGTGTGTCATCCTTTTGGGACCAGCATGGGAGAATCCATTTAGTTTGCGACCAAAATAATCTGTGGATGACGGTCGACCTTTTGTGAACAACTAGGTAGTACCCTCAAGCAAGACGACAGTTCTACTCATGTCATTGCTAGCGCCATTACACATTCAGGGCCTTTCCAGCTTTGAGTTGAGCTGAGATCTGAGTAGGAGCTGGCCTTCGTTTCGAAGCGACATTACGCGCAATTAGACCCAGTTGCGTTATACGATAGTCCATCACTCAAAGAACTGAAGTGCATCATGGATAGGTCTCCCATATAAAAAGGGGAGGACAAGGGCTTGTATCATCAGCACAACTACTCAGCTTCTTAGTAAGTAATAATTGAATCTTCTCTTAGAAGAAACTGACTCTAATAACTTCGATGTTGGCATAGGCTTTTCAAGTTTGCTTTCAACTAGGGACGCCTGCATCGTCAAAAAAANCCTTGCTTGCGGGGTTGGCTAGAGACAATTATTCACTGTGTCACAGTCTGTGTGTAACGAACAGTACGACTAGTCGACGATGATAGGATCTACAGCCTTCCCGGCCTCGTTCCGGATCCCCTCCCATTCGTCAGGTTATCTTTGGTAATGAGATGAATGTACTGAGCAGGTCATCTTGCCTTCCGCAGCGTTAAAACTCCTCGAAACGTGGTAATCCAGTCCACTCACTTTTCCAGTTTGTCCATCGTTGCACAACCAGACGCGCACTTGGAAACCATTTCATCCCGCGTGGTTCCCCTTCGATTGATGCTAGGTATGGTTCTTCAACCGGGTTACGCTTTGAGACGTGGAAGGAGGGTGAGATATGAGATGCGTCGAGGACAGGATGACAAGCTTGCGATGACGCGATACTATAGAGAATGACATGAGGAAGATGACGTGAGATCATCAAATTGGGCGATTTGGACTACCACAAAAGGCAGAAAAACGTGGTTGACATAGCGTTGATGACGCAAAAAGCGTGAGAAATTCGACTCGGGCATTTCGGATTACCAAAAAAGGCGAAGATGAGGGTTGCAAACAGTCCTCATGACCCCTGAAGCCCCTTCTCTCCTAACTTGAACACCCTAGGCACCGTTCATCATGCGTTCCTCCATCCTCGTCCTCCTCTTCGCCGCCGTCTTCGTCCTCGCTCGACCTATCGAGGACATTGTTGACACTCAAAATATCTCTGATCTTGCCGACAAGGGCAAGCCAGCTGCCAAGAAGCCTGCGCCGAAGAAACCGACAACTTCGACCAAGACCAAGTCAACGAGTTCGAAGTCTGGGGCTGTCAAGGGTGCTGTGGTAGATATCCTCGGTTAAGCTGCACATGGTGCTGCTTCTGGAGTCACGTCAACTTTGACTACCGCGATCGATGCTCTTACTCTGAGCGCTGAGGAAGCGCCAGTTGCTGAGGAGCCAGCCCCCGACGCGCAGATGATCGGTGTGTAGAGCGTCTGAGTGCTTGAGTGACAGGCCGCTAGAGTACACCGTTTAACATCGTAGTGCGTAGCTACTGTTGGAAATACAGTTAATCTCGTGGATGTCAGATGTCGTTGAGCTTCAAGACTACTTCATAGTCAAAACGTTGAGAACTTTTTCGCTTACTGTATATTAGATGGTGCCTACTGCTACATATTAAACATTGTTATTGTCCTGATATACGTTCAAAGAACTGCTTGAGCGTGCCCGCAAGCACGTCTGGGAGAGACTCAACACTCCGAAGCACGACATAGTAATCAAAAGGGAATGAATCGAGGTACCTCTCCAGCTGCAATTCCATCCGACCATCAACCGTCTTGAAAGCTGCCTTTTCCATGGAGAGGATAGAGTTCTGCACTTGGCCCGTTGTAGACGTCTCAGACTGGTTCGGGGCGTGGAGTGAATCAATGATGATGAAGACGATCATAACTCTGTGTTCAGCTGCCTTGCGCAGAACTGTTCGCAATTCTTCGTGGTCCTGACATATGCCGTCGGAAACAATGATCTCGAGCTGCCAGAGGTCCGAGGAAGTCGAAGATCCAATCGACCGACGCTCTCGTGCGTGCTCCAAGATCCGAAGACTTTGCTGCACCAGAGAAAGGACGTTGGTAGATTTTTGGTCGAATTGAAAAGAATTGATGACTCGCGTTCCTGTGAGATCATTGAAGGGTCCGTCGTCGAATCCATGGAGCAAGTTGACGTCTTTTCCGAACTTGGCCACACCAATGTCACCAGCCTCGAGACGCGTCAACGCTTTGGAAACAAGGGCAAGAGTTTGGAAGGCTAAGTGGACCGAATGCGACTCTGCCATAGAACGGGAATCGTCAAGGGCGAGGAGGATTTGATACTCCCTTTGACTTGGCCGGGTGCGACGAAGCCAGATCTTGTCTTTGGTGAAATCGCTGGCTATGTATGAGATGACCCTCTTCATATTCAGGCGCTTTCCAGTGCGATAATCCCCCTTGAGTCGAGTGGCAAGGGTGGGTTCAAGGATAAGACGAAGTTGTTCGCAAAGGGCATGGGACAAGTCGGAGGTCAAGGACTCGTAGAGTCGCCAAATGCGTTCGGCTTCCTGTTCGGGTCGACCATTGGATTGCCACTCTCGAAGTTGCATTTCTACCAGCGAATTTTCCTCGGAATCTCGAGATTTGACACGATCAGCCTTTCCCTGCGCGTCAAAATCCCCAGAACGTGAGCGCCCGTTGCTCACGATGGCAGAGTCGACCTCCATGCCGTCGTATTGAGTGCTTGTTTTCTCTATATCGAAGTCCAAGCGTTGGGCTGCTTGGTCTAGGTGCTTCGGGTGTTGCGTGGGCTGCTCGGAGTCAACTTCCATACGATCGCCATCACTACCACCATCCTCTTCATCCACTAGCTTTAACTTGTCGAGCTGAGCAGCTTCTTCTTGCCCCGAAGGACCCAGCGCGTCCATATTGTGGTCCTCGTCTCCAGGGCGTTGGTACTCTACCTGTTTGACATCAGAGGGCGCGCTGGACTGGGGTTTGGGAGAGGCAGTCTCGGGGCCTTCCAGGATAGGACCTAGTCGTCTTTGAATCTCTTGAAGAGCGTCAGAGAGGCTGCGATGAGGGTTGGGNGATATCCCCATCAGCATCTCGCCGGTCCTGCGATGGAGCTGGTCCTTGCTGAGTACCAGACGAGGCATCACCGGCAGACTCTGAATCAGGTTGGATATCCTTCATCTCCCGGGCATCAGAACTAAAGCTAAGTAAGTAGGGGGAAGGAGAACAAATTGTATTGGCGTACGCTTGTTCAGTGGATGCACTTTCATTCTGGTCATCACCACCATTGAGTCCGCCTTTCCCTGCAGCTGTCTCGCTTGCCGAACTATACTCGCCCTTATCAACAGCATGAGACTGCTCTTCAGCGGAGCCATCCCCCGAAGTGATGTCTGCAGACCCAATGACCGGATTGTCAGCTTGTTCGTCGGTATTCTCAGTTTCCCCTGAGTCTGGGTCTGCCTGAGGGGGACTTTCATCTGGAGTGCCATCGCCGCCGCCATTTGGGTCTACGGAATCATCTATGGGCTCTTCAGGCATGCCCTCGTCGTTGGGAAGATCGGGTAATGTGTGGTCTTCCGGGCCTTCTGACAAACCATCGTCGTCCAGATCGACGTCCATATCGTCCGTGTCAGCTTGATCTTGGTCGAAATTGATGTCGTCTGGGAGATCGAGGGTGTCAGCGTTCTGGACGAAGTCGTCCATCGGTGCCCCATCAGGTCCAGGTTCATCGGGAGATGGGTCTTCGGCTGATTGTTCCTCGAGCTCGTCTTCGGGTGCGTTGTCGTCTGCACTTTGCTGCTTCTCTTGTTCCTTACTCTTTTCTTTAGACGATTGACCCTCTTTGGCAACGACCTCCGATTCGCCAGACGGCTTTTGAGATCTGTCCTGATTACTCTTTTCGTCATCTTGTTCAGGCGTGGGTCCCTCTTCGTCTCCCCAAAGTTTCTCGTCCACCGCGGCGGGGTCAGTTTTATCGAGTTGACCTAGTTGTTCATCAGGCTCATCCTTGGGCTCGTCCTCTGAATCATCTTCATTTTCGGAGCCAGGGTCCACGTCTTTCATGTCCCCCCCNAATATCCTCATCCATTTCGATGGCATTAGAGTCGTCGTCATCATTACCACCTTCATTCTCGCCATCCTCTCCTTGTAGCCCTTCGACCTGGTGTTCCTCCTCTATTTCCTTACTAACATTTTCTGAGCCTGTTCCCTCCCCAAGACCTATACCTTCTTCCACTTGACCAGCACCGCCCTCAGCACCGCCTTCAGTGTCATCCTCTGCAGGCTTGCAGAAGCCCTTGGTAGTTAGCGTATGGACGACCGAGCACACCACATAGTCCAACTTCAACACAGAGCGGAGCCAACGGGCATGGGCGTTGACCTGGACTTGCACCTGAGCCACATAGGCATCCAGGAAGGGCAAAAAACGTGCTAGTTCGTATCCCAAAGTTTCTGGGCTGTGCCCGGCGATGGCAGAGAGGGTGGCAGCAAGTCGATTATTGGCTCCATCAATGTCTAAGCAGCGGCCAAGACGCTGGACGGTAGACAAGTCATCTCGTATATAGCGATCCCTATCCACTTCGATTTGTTCCGAGGGGAAGTTTGCTAATAAATCTTGGGCAACGACCAAGAAAGAATTGATGATGGGATCGGCCGTATCATGGTTGCCAGAGGATAGGGGCTTTGGAGGGATGACTGGTCGTTTTTGTGAAGATAACCACTGCAGAGCAGCATCGATGATGTGATGTACGCTGGGGTGCACATCGCACCATTGAGAGAGAGATGCCATCACGTCATCTAGGTGCTGTAGAGCCGCAGAAAAAANTTTCGGCCTCGTCTGCGCAAAAAGTTTAGCATGATGCACAGGAAGACATGGATGGACTTCACCTTGCAACAAAATGGGTGGCTGAGTAAGGTTGACGGAGTCCAATATTTGGGAGACGTTTCGCTGATGATCTTGCGCACCGACCACATATTGGCGTGAAAGCTGAATGATGGAAGAATATATGGCTGAGTCCGAGTCAAGAGTTTGCGCTATTTCTAGGGCTCCAATCATCTCGGTTAAGGAACTTTGGGTGTATGACAGGATGACCCGAAGGTCAATGATGACCTGACTCAACGGTGTGCCATAAGTCACCACTGCTGGATGGGATTGCAGCATGAATAAACGGTGCTGAAAAGACTCTAATCGCGTCAAGGCAGTGACGTGATTGGCCAACCTGTGAGGTATGGTCAGTGAGGCCAAACGGCCCAAGATGGTATTTATTGGGCTTACTCTGCTCGAGCACCGGTAGCCATCGAGAAGGCTGATTCTACCAGCATCTGACCACGTTGAAGTTCTCGAGTAGTGAGATCTGAGTGATGGTGCACCAGTGCCTTTCGAAGCTCTGATAACGAGGCAGCAGTTCGCAGAAAATACTTCTCACAGTCCCTAAACGGTAGCTCTTCAGATGGAAGTATAGTTTGATCATATATCCAGAGGGGATCAGCTTGTCGGCGAAGGACATCAGCCTGAACGGTGAAAGAAAGGCCAGCGCGTTTCAGTTCCTTCAGGAGGTCAGACCAAGCCTTCCGTTTCCGAACCAATAGGGCCTTCGATTGTTTCTCCCGGTTGTGGGAGGGTATAGGGATTGACGCCAGATCCGCTGAGGTGGTGATGACTTCGACGGCTAGATCGTTGACAACATCTGCGGAATGCTGCGTATGCCAATCGTATAGGTGAGAGGAAAGGATACCCTTGAATTTAGCAAAGGTTCGACCAATGTTCAAGAGGTGCGGAGTAGTTGGTCCTTTTGCTGCAGGAAATGGGGGCAATTCGGTGACGGACACTGCCTTGAGAGGGCTCGGGCCACAATCGTTGATGTTAGAAGGGCTCGCCAGTTGGGCTACCAGTTTATCATTGACGGGTTGCCGGAGTACTTCACGATACTTGCGAACCAATTTGAATAGTTGATAATGAGAGCGGCGGGCACTTTCTCTGAGAGCATGGACGTTAACGTCTTTCCAACTAGCGAGCTTGATAAGGTCCTTGATACTTTTTTCGAGCTTGGTGCGTTCAGTGCCAAGTATCAACGACAGTTGGGATGTGTAGAGGTTGAAGGAGTGGATGAGGTGATGGAGGATACGATGGACCTGTCTGAATATGACCTGACGCACTCCCGATTCAGACGAAGCCAGGAGGGATGTAAGCAAACGGAACGATTCAAGTAAAGTGAGACGACTTTGATACTGGCCAAGGGGGGCGGACCGGATGAAATTCTCCAAGAGCGGGATCAAGTCACCGAGGTATTTTGCGATACCCGTGTCAATCTCATCGACAGTGTCTGGCGTAAGATCCAGGACCCCATGGACCAGCACGTTGTACAGACGGAACCACCAAGGAGAAACGCCTGATGTTGAGGCGGCAAATTCTGCGTCTAATAGCGCCTGCCACGCTGAAAGCTCTAATCGACGCCAGTGGACAATGAGAGAGGTCAACGCCTGTTGATGTAATTTGAGGGAAGTCTCCCGGCTCGCATACGCTTCCCAGTCTTGGGTCTGGAATAGAATCTGCTCTAATGCGGCCAAGGCCTTGGCGACTGAACAATGAAGTTCGAGGTCAAGGAAGGCTTGACATCTCTGTAGCAAATCCCTGAGCACGACTTGCTCAGGCCATTGGTCGGAGAGCTGCTTGAGTTGGGAGATGAGGTTCAAGATAATAGCCGTGCTTTTGCTCGTTTCAGGTATATTCGGGTCCGAATAAAAGTTATATGCCTTCGTCGACCGGGTAGCTGCCAGGGCAATTTTGTGATCGTTAACAAGGTTGAGCTGGAGTACACGACTGTCCAAGTCCAAATTGGCTGATAGAGAAGCCGAAGCAGAGCGAAGCACGGCATCAAGGGTTGTCTTCCGCAAGTCCTCGAATGATGACGGATGTGGTAAAAGAGAAAACAGGGATTGGTATATATGGACGAATTCATTGGCGTAGTGTGGGTCAACGAGGCCCTGAGGACCTTTGGAGCTTGGGGAGGCGGATGGTGTGTCCAACGCATTCTCAAAGGACGGGAAGAGGGCGAGGAAATCTTCTTCTTCGGCTTCGGCACTACCATCGGCGTGAACTTCGGTTTTAGATCTATAGAGGGACTGAGAGGCTCGATCAGTGTCCGCTTCACGGGCACAATCAATCAACCACATGCGATTCGCCTGTGAGCAGATGTCTTGCAGTGAGTCTATGAGATCGCGTAATGGAACGTTGTGTGATTTTTGGTGAGCAACTGCGGCCATGTTCAGAAGAATGTGCCTGAAGCCAGCTAGGTTAGATCCACCGGTAGTACCTTTCGCAGCGAGGAGCAGGGACGAGGACCGAGTAGAAGGAAAAGAAACGAGTGCGCTTGCGAGGGTAGACGTATCAGGATCCGAAGGTCGTGATATACTTGGTTGGGCAATGAGTCGCAACCCAAACCTGATATTAGAGAGAGCCAACTCTAGGAGGAGGAGGAGATCTGGGTAATCTTCATACGTAGACTTAAGTCTCTGCACGAAGCCTGCGATGGATTGTTGGACCAGTGCTTCCGTTTCCACAGCCCCAAGCGCTTGTGCTCGCATGCCTTCAGCCAGCGGATCTAATTTCGTAGAAGGCAACACTTGACGCTGAAATTGCTCGACTTCTTTCCATAAAGTCGCAATCGTGGTGGGATCACTTCTTTTCGGGTATTCCGCAGAATCGCTGGGGCTTGGTGACATAAGCTCACATTGAGACGTCAAGAAGCGAATCGAGGCGTTGCTCGTGTTCCCTGAGGCGGTTTTCTCCAGCTCGGCGTGCAAGAGGATCTGTTGCCTCAGATTTGCCATTTCTTCAAGGTTCATTTGTTTCGCAAAATTTTGCTTGACTGCAGGGTCAATGGCGACATCGGGAACGATGAGATGGAGCAGCATTTGACCAACCGCCATCCAACACAATCCTAGAGCGTCTATCGCGTCGGGAGAAGTTGCAAGCTCAGATATATGTGGCCGTAGAAAGGTTTCCAGTGCTTGCTTCAAGAGGTTACTGTTGGTCTGTTTTAACAGAGATAAGCAGTGTTCGAGGTCGCATGAGGGCTGGACAGCGTTGGATCGAAGCTCTTGCCATGTCGACAGTTCATATGAGCCGGAAAAGCACCCGCAGATCTATCGTCCATGAGTGCTAGTTTCAATGGCTGAGAATGATAGGCGAACCATGAAAATAGTGACATAGAGGGCGTGTCGTAAGCTTTGCAATCTCGTGGGGCGCCGATCGCATTGCAACAATGCCAATTGGGCAAGGGTACCAAGTCTTGCATCGTGGGCTTCAACGTCTCCCAAAGGAACGGACTCCCAGCGACTGCGAGACTTGAGTAGGTACACGGGTGAAATGGCGAGCGACTTACCATATTGAGAAGGCGCTCACGAGGTTGACTGGGGCGAGGAGGAGGGTGGGCCCCTGTGGCAGCTGAGAAAGGAGTGGTCAAGGAAAGTTTGGAAGATACGGTGAAATGACCGACAGTGTCGGGGGGCGTAAGCTCCCATAATGACTGGTGCCATTCAACGCGTAGTTTTGCCACCAGAGGTAAAACAGCTAGTCGGAAATAATGAGTAAGGAAAATGAAGTTGTCGGAAAAAGCATACGCTTTTCGGCACCAATGGCCCAAAGTAGATGTTGATGTGGGAGGTAGTGACGAAGATCTTGCGAAAAGTTCAATATTACCAATTTCTTGATCATGCGAAGTACCTAGATAAGTTGGTAAGCGTAGCCTAGCGAGTATAATATATAATATCAGAAATTTACGTTTGGTGATTGATCACAGGGCCATGAAGCATGTAAGTCAAGCTCAGCAATCACGGCTGGCGTTACAGCCTGTATGTCTAGAGCTGAAGCTGACGCATTGTTCACGAGGCGCTTCAGAGGGCAGTAAGCGAGATAGATGTTGCTACTCTTGGAAGTGACGTACATTGTCAACTTTCGCCATTACGTTTGCAATCAATTCGTCCTGCGCAAGGCCGTGGATATCATGGATTGCCATCAGATCAAATACAGTGCGGCGCAACGCTGCAAACTTGGTGAATTGGGGGTCTTCTCTGGGTCGTTCGGCCGACTCACAGGAGTACTTGGGCCCTAACCGCGCGATCAGGGAGGTCATGCGTTCAGGAATAGCACTGGTGGGTAAAGGTGTATAAAGAGTACTCCAAACATCCATGAGCCCTAAACCGGAACTGGGAGACAAGATCTTATTCAGTCGGACGATTTCTTGGAAGAAAGGATGTGATTCTGATGTGTCAAGTGCGAAGACAGCAGCCATCATTTGAGCGATGGTCTGTGCGGCGGTATGATCAAGGTATGGTTGTCTGACCAATGATCTCAGCAAAAGGGCGTAGCGCAAAAGACGAGACACTGTCTGGATATCAATCTATACTTGGTAAATATTGACGTTGGACTGACACGAAGGGGAAGACAAACCAGGGTATCTGTTGAGAAATTGATAGTTACGTCCTTCATGAAGGCTCGACAGTGTTCGAGTACGCTTGATACGACATTTTCGATGTCCAGATAGATGGTAGAGCCTCTGCTGTTCGTCAGTGGAAGCTTTGACGTCTCAGCAATATCGTGAAGGAAGAGCAAGGTACAAATATCCAAGGCATGGAAAATCAAAGTCCGGAGAGGATTTGCACTGTGATGTTTTGTGAGGGACAGGTCCAGGAGGGTTTCGATGCGCTGAACAAGGTAGGTAAGCCAAAGGGATGCCTGATCACGGACATAAAATGAAATTACCTGATAAACACCCATCCCAGGTAGAACTCCCATGGTATCGCAGTAGATCTGAGCCATATCCATGACATAAGCTTTGAGGCGGGGCCATATCAACGTGTACGTGAGTGCTTTCAGTACGGACAAAGGAGGACGTTGGTCAAGCGCATCAATGAACCGAGTTATATATGGCATGTGGGCAATGGTGTGCACTCGAGTATGAAAGAAGAGAATGTTGTCGAAGGCCACAGCATCCGACGAAGAGGCGTCAATCTCTACCACCAATGGGTTTGCGAGGTTGAAGAGCGGCGCGTAGTCTAGAGAGCCGCCGAGAGGGAATGAGAGTGGTTTTTGCGGAGGTCTGAGCAAATGAATGCCTCGACGCAGTAAATCGAATGAGACAGATTGATCGTTTATGTCATCGTTTGCGGTAAGAATGGGGAGGCGGGTGAAGTCCTGGAGAACATGGAGGTCTCTCTCCTGCGAGGAAGACGGAAAAGCGATTTCCACGCCGCGGTTGCGCATTGCCCGAGAGAGTTCACCGAAATGTGGATCGACTGACATAAAAAGGCGGAAATTAGGATGTGGCTTTACTACCTCTACCGTTCCATTGACAAGACCTCTTTCGCTGAGAATAAGTTCGCCATCTGGTTCGCACAGGGAATTGAGACGATCTAAAACGGAGGGGTTGCATAGATTGGCCCCGTTGATCAACAACCAATGGCCATCTTTCGCTGCACGAACGAGGGGGCCGTCCATCCAAGCAAATCGACCAGCGGAGGACTGTGATTCCTTATTTAGAAGATCACGCAAAGCAAAGAAGTAAGGTCCCAAGGAGCCATCGAGTGATAGTTTTTGGAGGGATGCAAGTGTTGCGTGAATGGTAGAGACGACAGTGGTACTTGTCAGGGTTGCATGGAGGTTGCGAATGGATTCACAGCAAAGGACAAGCTGTTCCGTAGCATCATTTCGTCCCCGTAATCGGGATTTGAGTGTTTCTTGGAGCCCTTGAAGAAGCTTCGATGCTTGGAACTGGCTGTCAACTTGTTCAAAACTTCCCAAAATGTCCGTGGTATCTGTCGCGCTGTTGAAAGCAAGCTCCAAAAGTGGGGACCCATGTACGTCGGCGAGGAGCCTTACAGATTCAGCCTTGCCACAGCCTTTTGGGCCCGTAAGGATGGCCAACCAATTCTGTTTGATACAATGACCCAAAGTTTCTAAGACCGACAATTGACAAGGGAGAAAGCGACCTGATCGGATGTTGGATCGGAAGTTGTGTCGTGTTTGTGTGGTGTACCCAATTTGGAAATGTGTGGGCGTTACGCACAAGTGGGGAGCGTTTGACATGGTCTCTTCGGGTTCGGAGAAAATTTGTTTGAAGATGTCCAATGCACGTTGACAATCGTTTGGATCACGAAAACGGTGAAGGTAAGCGGTCCGGAGGTACAGAGAAGGCTCCGGCGAACGAGGCGCAGATTCAAGCAAGGCACACCAACGGAGAATGTCTCGCAGATTGAACTCCCAGGGCGCACCATTCCTAGCAAATGAAGTATGCGAACTAGCTTCGGCAGTGAGTTCGCTATTGTAGGATATCATGTTGCGTAGTACATCGTGGGCAAGAGTCGGATACGACGACTGGCAAACCATCAACAAGTCATCGGGAGTGTGTTCGTCAAAGTAGACCCTGGTGAATCGATTGACGAAGGACTTTGGCAGACCTTTCCGTCCTCCGCCTTGACCCAATGGGTTTTGGGCGGCAAATATCCTAAAACGAGGGTGGCATTGGAAGGAGCGCCCCAGTTCGGGGATGTACACAGTGCCGCGATGGTCCAAGACTGCGTTGAGTCCCTCAAGGACGGCTTGAGGGGCAAGGTTCATCTCGTCCAGTAGTACCCAATGGCCTTCCTGCATCGCTCTGAGGAATTCGGCATCCTTCCACATGAATTCACCAGGTTTTCCTCCATCAACAGGTAGGTCTGATCCAAATAGATCAATGAGATCCGTCTGATCAGAGAGGTTGATTCTACACAGACGGTGGGACGATAGTGCAGCAAGGGCAGTGACGAGGGTCGTTTTTCCAACTCCAGGGCTGCCTTCAAGGAGGACAGGCTTAGGTAATTGACAAGCACGAGCAACCCTCATAACATTGACTTGTGTACTTGGGGTCTCTAAATTGAACGATTGCAGCGGTGTGCTAAAGGCACCCTTGGGCAGGTCAAACTGGCCAATTCGCACCATGCCTTCTGGAATGTTGAGAGGGATCGTCGAGGCGAGAAGAGGTACAAGTTCGTGAACTCTCGAAAGCGCGCGCGCTCGGAGCTTCGTCAAGGCCCCTTGGCTGTAGGACATGAGTTGCGGAAACGAGCCCAATCCGTCGAGGTAAGCCATTTGGGCCCCATGGTGCTGACAAGTTTCGTTTAGTATAGACTTGGTGACATTTTAACAAAGACTTACGAAGATCTCGCTGAGCGACATATGATTCTCCTCCGATCGACGGACAAGAGCGTTGGAAAAATCGACCCAAGCCTATCGACATAGAAGTCAGTACATTTAGGACAATAGTGAAAGACTGGCTCATACGAGGATATCTCGCAAGCTCGCGAGAGAAGGATCAGTGACTTCACGACATAACCATTCGACGAAGTCCAACAATTTATTTGTATAGGGTTTAAGAACATCGAATTGCCAACGAGTATCGACAATAAGCTCCAGGTCCGACCGAGCTGTAACAGAGGGAACCCAGATTTCAGTAAAGCGATTTCGAAGAGCAGGAGACAACTCTTTCTTCCCGAAGTCCCCGCCAGGATTCATCGTTGCGACAAGCTTGAAGGATTCGGCGGCCAACACGAAAGGGATGTCAGAACGATCACCACCACGTTCAGCCAGGACCAAAGTACGCGCAGGTTCCAGCACACTATTTAGGCGTTCAAGGACAGAATCGTCTGCCAAAGATATTTCGTCTAGGAGGAACACAGAGCCTTGTCGCATTGCCTGCACGAGGGGACCATCCTTCCACTCGAACATTTGCCCTAAACTATTCAGTCGCTTCGAAGCGTCCTGTAACACAGGCACACAGCTTGGATCCAAAGCACCGGGAGATGCGAGTAAGCCTTCGATTGCCATACGCAGGCCATCTTTGGATGGATCAGCGACTGAGATATTGAAAGTGCTCAATGTAGCAAGGAGTTCTTGAATGGTATTGGCTTCGTTCATGCCTCGGTTACGAACAGGGCGCAAGCCACCAAGGAGATCGGCCGTCTCTGTGTTTTGGTGACAGTTCAACATGTGGAGTTGCTGAGATACGGCGTCTGCATAGAGTTGACATATCGATGTTTTCCCCGTACCAGTTTCGCCGACAAGAAGGATGGGCTCGTTGAATCGCAATGCGCGCGCGACCAAGATGAAGAGGCGTTGCATAGCGGTCGTCCAAGCAAGCTGAGAAGAATTGGGAAGGGAACACCCAAGGTACACAGCTAGATCCCGATCCAGGCGATCAAGTCGGTACATTGATTGAGGGTCGAGTTTTACTCCCATAATGGACTCGATTACATCCTTCACAACAACCTGGTCGTCATCCTTACGAGCGCGCTCTGCTAAAAGCATGTAACCGTTCTCAGCCAACTCCTGATAACCGACTGCGTCCCNGCCCAGCCCAACGGAAGAGATCTCGTAGAGTTGCAAAGCCTTCCTTGCTATCAAAGACACGGCCAGACTGTCTTCGCTTCTGGAGCTCCCGAAAGACAGCAACAATCTTCTTTCCATAAGAAGGAGCAATTTGACATCGTTGGCAGAGAATAGTCTCGAGCTCGGATTGGGGGACGTCTTCGTAGTGGACCTCCAAAAAGCGGTTACGAAAAGCACGTGAAAGAACTTTCCTGCCTGCATAGAGCCCGGGAGGGTTCTGCGCTGCAAACAGCATAAAATGAGGATGTGGTTTGACCACCTCATGGGTCTCCGGGATGACCAGCTCGCGGTTGTCGTCAAGGAGCCGATTAAGCGCCTCCAAAACGTCCGTTGGCGCCAAGTTCAATTCATCAAGGACAATCCAATGGCCTTCTCGGAGAGCTTGGACAAGTAGCCCATCTTTGAAAACGAACTTCCCCGTCTCAGGATCAGACACATATGACCCAACATACTCTTGAATGTCAGTATGTTCGTGGTTGTTGATTCGAACAAACCGGTGTCCAGTTCTGCGAGCGAGGTATTCGACAGAGCTCGTCTTGCCACTGGAGGTAGGCCCTTCGATGAGAACGGGGAAGCGACGTGTGAGGATGATGCGAGCCAAGTCAATCAACTTGGCTTCAACGGAAGGAGTCATGATGTATTCGTCCATAGGATCATCGGGGAACGGTCCCTTCTCCAAGTAGAAGGGCCCCAGCTTGACATATCGATCTGAACGAGTGATGGAGGGATCGGAGATTTCCTGCGCCAGCATCGCGCGAGGGTTCCGAACTCCAGCTAATAGGTGTTTCTGGGCCAACCCCGTGACGAGCTCAGCACTGGGTGCGTCCAAGACCATAGTAAATGCCATCAAGCAGCCCTCCCAGATCGCTCGCCGAAGACCATATAAGCTAGTGATGTCAGAAGCGAAAGTCAGCGCTCGAGTCAGGGTACGCATACTGAAGTGCGGCTTGTGGTTGGAACCGTCCGCAATCTGGCCAGATTGGGCAAGTTGCTTTACAGCCACGTAAAACTCGGCGATGTTCAAGATAGCACCCTTGTCTCCTACAGCAGCATGACCAAGATACTGATTGACGATTGTGAGGAGGGTTTCTCGGTCTGAGTCGGGGGATGGAACATCGAATTCGGTGAAGCGAGCTCGAATGTTGGGAGGAAGGTCCTTTTTGCCGACGTCCGTGGCGGGATTCATACAGGCGAAAAGCCGGAAATCAGGGTGACGGGGAACAGGTTCGAGAGAGCCTTGTTCAGTCAAAGTGATGGAGGCCGTGGGTCCGTGCAGCAATCCAGAGATACACTCCAATGTCTCTGGACTTGCCAGGTTGACTTCATCGAGCAGTACCCTACACATGCATTAGACCACGTCCCGAAACAAGCAGAGCCCTGGCGCACCAATCACCGTTCCTTATGGCCTTGACCAAAGGCCCTTCAACGAAGCCAAAGGCAAACCTCCCTTGTCCTGAAACGTGCTGTACCTCAAACTGAGAAACCGCATCCCCAAATGCTGTCCAACGACCTTCTGAAGATAAGAGGTTCTCTTCATCCAGCTTGCGACGTTTCCGAGGAGCATCCGAGTTTTCTTGCCTAAGGGAACATATGAGTTGATGTTAATGATGTGCAACTCAAGAAGTTAACGACTGACACATCTTCCTGCAGTTTGGCAGCGATTCTTTCCCGCGCGAGCCTGACGGCCTCCTTCCACAACGCTACACATCGCCTCCAATTCTCTTCAATAACTGCCTTTCTAACCGAGTCTTCGAACTTTGCGTTCTTCTTTCGGCTGAATGTCAGACCGAAAAGCTCTAGAAACTGAGCGTGGAGGGAGGTGGCCGGTAAGCGCGCGTCAATGGGTTTGAAACCTCCCAACAAATCAGCGGACTCCGTTTGATGGGATAAATTTAAGGAGATGAGTGGACGTCGGAGGAGGGAGGCGAGGTATGAGACCACACTGGTTTTGCCGGTACCAGTCTCACCAGTAAGGAGGATGGGTTCGTTGAGAGACACGGCGGTAGCAATGCGAGAGAGGAGGCAGATGGCTGGTTTGTGAAGAGCGAACGGTCGGGTGGATGGAAGGGTGGCTTGACGTTTAAGAGTTTGGGCTACTAGGCGTGATCGACCAGCTTGCACGGCGACCACAAAGCCATTGACGTCTTTCTCGATGTTGAAAGATGGTGCTACACTGAGCGCCCAAGCTTGCCTGTCAGCGTCTAGGCCTAGATGTTGGCCAATAGCACTAGAAACTGTGTCGTGATGAGCTTGCGCTGCCGAGGTGATGCTCCCGGCACCAAAGAAGACATCTCTCGCTTCCACATAAATTTCTTCCCTGATGGCAGAGTTAGGGAAAATGGATTCAACGGTGATCAACGGGCTTGCGACTGGCGGAGGTGAGAATGATGGAGGAAGGAGATCCGAGACGCGTTGGCAAAATTTCTGGAGCTCTCGCAAGCCAACATCCCTGACCGACGCTGAAGTCCCGAGGTCGACAATTCCACGCCACAGAAGGATCAACGAATGAGCCAGCCCTCCAGCTATTCTCGGGAATTGAGTGTCGATGATGAGCTGCAATTCATCTAAGGTCGGCGACTGTAGAATGACTTCGTAGAACTTGTGTGATCCAAAGAATGTGGCACCCGGGAATTGGCTGTCCTTTGATGGGGCTGTTGATCGTGTCGCGAAGAGCGCGAATCCATGAGCAGCGACGACGATGCCGTGTCCGGGAACATCGATTGTAGCCCGACCACCGATCCATTTAGTCAACCGCATGGACTTCGCCAAGGGTTTGATGATACCCAGCACTTCACTGCTCCCCCGATCGATATCTTCCAGAACAAGCCACTTCCCTTGTTTCATAGCCCTCACTAAGGTTCCATCCTTCCATTCAAATGCTCCTGGTTGTGTGGGTGACGAGATGTATGAGCCAAGAAGCGATCGAGGGTCTAGAGAAGTGTCGGCTAGATGGATTGTAATGATATGGTTTGAACTATTCGGATGCAGAAGTTTGGCAAGATGTGTTATGAGAAGTGACTTGCCGCAAGACGGAGGCGATGTGAAGAGTACCGGGACCCGAAGTGACATGTGGATTGCCAAAGATCGCAGAGCCCGGATCGCGGTTTGTGTTTCAACAAACGTGACGGGTCCTTGGAGAGTGGAAGGTGGATCTCGAACGAGCAGTATACCATGGATATCAACAATATACGGACTAGACTGGGTATTAGAAAGGTCAAAGATGTCAGCAAAGGCTTACCTCAGCTCCGAAGGCGATAATGACTGATTTGGTTGACCCTCATCGGCGTAGTAGAAATCTTCTTGATTGGCGGCAATGCTATCCCGCCCACTGCGTATACGAGCCGCTTCCACAAGAGGTAACACCCATCCGTCGGTCTTCTTCGACGTCCCATCGAGTTCCTGACCATATTCAATCCAGCAATCCTTCTCACACGGGGGACCAAATATCTGGGTTTCCAACTCCATTCGTGCAGCTTCACCCATACCGAGTTGAAGTGCATAGCACTGGATGGCGAGCATTCGCGATCCATTATCGAGATCGGTAGCCCATATAAGGGTATGAAGAGGTGCGAGAGACCATGATAATTGTTCTGGAAGCTGGCGATTGACTTGCAAGATGCGAAAATAAGCTAGTAAAAGTTTGTGGAGTCGTTCGATAGATATTGATGCTGGCTGGACTTCTGATGATATCCATTGAAGCGGCCCGCCTTCATATTGCGGGCGCTGAAGGAGGCGGTATAAGATCCTGTGAATCATGATGAGTTCATCGCACAGAGGCAGATATCCATATCCATACGTACGGGAACAACTCTTCGTGCACTTCGACCAGATAGCACAGTGCAACAAGCTCGTTTTCAAGAGTTCCCGTGGCTTGTAGCCAGCGAGCACAGAGATCCAAGAGAAGCGGTCGGAATAACCTTGCGATGATAGATGTTTTGGCCGGTTCGGAGAGTAGTTGTGAGAGCAAATTGAGAAGCTGCGTTGGGCTGGTGCATTCTTGGATCGCAGGCGTATATAGAGTGCCTAGTTCTTCCAGCAAGATGTTGGTTTGTCGGGCGAGGTTGACGGCCAATGGGTTATGAATAGCATCGGCGAGGTCCATAGCGAAGATACTTATATTGAGCAACGATACATGAAATATTGAAGGGCGAAGTTTCTCAAATTTTACAGGAAAGTTGTGGGTATGCAGTTTCGTGATCGTTTGTGGNAGTCGCGGTGGTCAAAACGACCTTTTGACGTCGTCGAGGACGACGGGGAGGAGGTGGAAGAAAAAAAAANTTGAAGATTGGGCCGAGATGCCCGACTTTACCTTTTCAGGTAACTACTACACGTGATATTAGGAGTCCAAGTGTTCGAAGCTTCAAGCTTCAAGCTTCATCGGTCGATTCCAGCCGTTCTTGTAAGTTTCTGGGAAAGCTTGCAGAGAAGATGGATGTTACAACTACCAGACATATATCATCCGAGCATTACTACTTTCCCCTCTTCTTCGCCCACGCAAACGAGGAACTGGACGTGGCATTCTGCGTTTACCAGGCTAAGGGTTTCGCCGCATTCTTTTACACCTTTGCAGGCTTCACTAATACTACTCTAGCATACTCCCTTGATACTCCCAAAACCGTGTTTCATCACGGAACGGGATAGCCCCTGCCTAACGGCCTTTGTCAACAACTTCAACAAGTTGATCATCGATTCCCATGCCACCATGAGAAGGTACGATATGGGCGTCGCAAGTCATATTACCTATGTATGATG
This sequence comes from Pleurotus djamor, assembly GCA_029747585.1. Classification (NCBI taxonomy): domain Eukaryota; kingdom Fungi; phylum Basidiomycota; class Agaricomycetes; order Agaricales; family Pleurotaceae; genus Pleurotus; species Pleurotus djamor. The sequence continues at coordinate 17,043 of JAPEVF010000083.1, read as the reverse complement.
TTGATGCAGGCCACACGGAGTTGCCGCTAAATATCCCAGTTTGACATGGCAAAACATCCCCAGTTTACCAATCCACTTCTCCAGAGCTCATGACCTTGGATCCCGAGTCGACCTATGGACCGCTTTTCATCGGCTTACTGGCCTCAGCAATGTCAGCTCGGTTACGGGCTTCTATGATGTCGTACTCATTCTTGACCTTTAGACTGCTTGGGACGAGCACCGTGCAGAGTGGATCCTTTCTTGTAAAGAACTGCGGGAAGGAACCTCTTTTGCATCGAGTTGTTGTGGGTAATCCGATTGAAGTACATGTCGATAACCTGACTGACAAGTCTACCTCAAGGTTGGCGGTCTTTGGTGAACCGCATCCATAACCGTGAATCTACGCCCTCTACTCACTCAAAGACCGCAACAGGATATTGGATTTTCTGTCAACCTGCTTCCTCGCGCATACCTTGTACCGCTTTCTCATCGTCAGACCGCTAAGCAGTGACGTTCTCGTGGACGCTGCGAGCAAGCACTTCATTTGGACATGCATAGTGAGTCTCGGTTCTTTGAAAATGGTAGCGACATTGACCTCTCTTTAACATCGAAGGCAATTTTTGCAATGGAGGTATAGAGTATCCTTTCGTCACCACCATGCCACCTGAAGCCACCTTCTTCACTCAGGCGATCATCATCTCCATTGCCCACTCGTAAGTATTCGTCCCCTTTGCAAACTTTGAAGGACTCATTGCGTTCCGTGAAGTCTATACATCCTAAGAATATGGCGGCGTGCGTATCATTCTCCAAATTTTACCCCAACCATCTATGATCTCAATCGCATCGCTCAGTTGCAACACTGAACGGGTTTCGACGACCAGCACTTCTGACTACAATTCTGGTAAGCTGTCATTTCACACTGCATCCCCTTCGTTGGCTTTCTGCCTCCTCTGATATAAATCAGACCGTCTTCTCGGCGTCTAGCCTGGGTAAGTATGATCGCTCGAATCTTGGTACAGACCGAAGCTGAATATCCCGTAGTGTCCGGACTATGCACGTACCTTCGCTTCCGCGCTGATCTCGCGAATCATTGATCGTTCTCTCATCTATTTTAGATGCATCGTACCAGTTGTGAGTGTAGTCTTCGATACCCTTATCAGTCCTCGTCTACTAACGAACATCATGTCAGATCCCTTGTCTCACAGTTGGATGGGTTCCAACATTTACCGGTAAGTCACATCCAAAGTATCGGTTCATCTACTGACAACTTCAAATCTAGGCGGTGGTATACTCATGTCTGGCATCGACATGTGTCGCCGATTTCTCAATATCAATTGTTTTGATCATGTTGTTGATCAGGCGGCCCAAAGCAACTTCATGGTTCGCACACCTTACAGCCTTTGATATCGATTCCGCAGTCATTCAATACGGCTTGAAACAGGACCGATTCAACCGTCGTCGTGCTCACATCGTATGCCCTAAACACTGGTATATTCACAGGGTAAATATCGAATTGCATAAACTTCTTTCTTATTTTAACTTCCTTATCCTCAGTGTCTTTTCCGTTGCCTCTATAGTGGCCGTAAGATGACCTCATCATCTAAAGTCTGAAAGCAAAACTCACCTTAGTCCTCGGCAGTATGCGACGAGAAGATCGTCGTACGCATTCATGGGTATCCGAATCATTCTCTCCACAGGTAAGAATATCCAGACCCACCCCTCAAAACCGAATCTGATAGATAATTTTAGTACACATCAACTCGTTGATGGCCATGTAAGCCCCTCCCGTCGTTCTAGCGAATCCGCAGCCGCGCCCGTGCCCAAAATTGGATTCTATTTATAGGCTGAACGCTCGGCGATACTTCCAAAAAGAGACCCCCTCAACCGTCGTATTGCAGGCGCACGATGCCTTCCTCACTTTCTCCAAGGGCGGTACCATAGAGGCGTCACGCCGTCGGCCAACAACGGCTGATAGAGATGCACAGCCCACCATTAATGAAGCTGGGTTCCCTCAGTTCGGCCAAGCCACCAGAACTCCGGTCAGTCAGTTCGAATCGCTTCCATGTCCATCCCACTTTGACTTTATTCCTGTGCTAGTGTGACGTCGTGGAGGTTGTGGTGGCTCAAGAGCGGTCCACGACGGTTTCGCGGGCGACTCACTTGTAGGCTGGTTGTAGGTACGTAAGAAAGACGCGGACCATACACACCTTTGAGGTTTTAATTTGTACTATAAATCATATTAGACATTCCCCGCTTTATTTTTGACGGTAGACGAGCCATCGCCCTTCAACGCCATCCTTAGGGCGAACGTGACCTTCCTTTTCCCTACAGCTCAGCCATTCTTCTACGCTGATGTCTTTAGCGGTACCAAGTACCGACCGTAGAGCAAGACATCGTTCCAACCAGTTCCTGGTCACATCATAATCGGGTTGGCAACTCCACTCCCTGTACGATGACCTCAGGATAGTCCAAGTCGTGTCGCGGGACTTGCGTCGTAAGGCCTCAATAGTTGTCAGCAATGCGCGCTTCGCCAAAACACCGATCTTTCCATCATCTTTACAGAATGATGATATGGCCTCAGATCCGGACAATGCCTCGAAACCGATGTAATTATGAGTACGCAGCGCCCTGGACAACGCGGACATCCACTTCCGTGCCTCAGACGAAGTAGGGAAGAAACTGGATGGAATAGAATCGAAGTGTTGCTGATAAACACCCTGCAGAGGGTAACTGTCCACTAGGTAGTGAACGAGAGAAACCAGAGTCGCCGCTAAGCGACAGGATTGAGGATGTGTTGAAGCGGACTGATACAACGGGGCAAGCTGCGGGATGACGGAGTTGAGTTGCTTTGACGATTCGAAGATGGCGGAGAGAAAGAGGGACATTTCATAAACTAAGCGAACCGACGAGGTTATTATACAGAATCCTGGAGACAGAATTGCTTGCGAACCTTGCAGCGCGAACGCGTCCTGTCTATTTGACGAGGACACGCCTTCTCTCAGCTTCCCTGTATTGATCTATCGGTCAACAAAGTCTCATCCAAACTGATATTACGTACGGAAGAGGATAAGGATGTTTTCCTCTTCGTTCCTTCGTTTGTCAGTGCGTTCCACGTCTGCGAGGGGTCCAAGTTTCGCTGCGACGACCGGGTCAACACTGTTCTCGACGAACGGCGAGGAAACCCCTACCTAATTTCTCCTCGACGAACTGTAGATACTCTTCCTGTATCTTGTAATCTTTCAGACTATGCAACTAGGAATATTCAGAGACCCGTGCAACTGAGAGGTTCGAACCCACGTATCACCATCTTTCTCCAAGCCACTACTTCGACTGACTGAGGCAACAAGATCCATAGATCGTTTGGCACCTCCTCGGCCACGCCATTGTCCTCGACCTCGAGAGCGTTGATTTCCCTGGCGTCCAGGGTAGGTTGACATCTGGAAGCTGGATGGAAGAATGGTAGAAGAAGCAAAGAAGCAGGCGTCCCACAGGCGTCAATCTGCCACTCATCGTTTACTATCAAGTTCAACCATGACCTCGACGACAGCTAGCGGCCAGGTGCCACTCGGTGTCGGTTTGCCAACTCGAGAAGAACTACTAGCGCACTATCCAGCAAATTTCACTTGGGAACAGCTAAAATGCTTCGTCAACTCCGGGTAGGCGCTGCAGGATGGTTAGTAGTGGACCAGCATCACTTATGAAGTGGTCCAGAGATTTGGGACTCTTGAAACGAGACAAAGAGCTGCAGAAGAGGTATGACCTCTGGGCGACGGGGATCAAAGCTCAGTATGGATCCATGGGTAAGTGTGTCGTTTCTACATAAGCATCTCTGAGAACCTCGCAACTTACGTTGATTTTTCCAGTGGATTATCTCCTGAACCATCGGTTACAGTGGGGGAAGCCAGACACGTTGTCGCTTCTGCCTTCTGTGTTGCATGATTCTGCCTTCGCGTCGGAAGAACCTGGCCGTCCTGATGATGAACCTCTCACTCGTCCCATCCCTGACGACGCGCCCCCATATTTTACCGTCGACACCCCAAGAAAGTACATCAGCATCATCCAGAACGACTGGCCCTATTCAGGTCAGGATTTAGTCCTATCTAATATATAAAGACACGATCTAAATGACCTTGCTGCACCTAGTACCTGCCGACATTGAGCACACTCTCATTTGGACTCGCCTACCCGTGTTTCATCCAGACCTAATACCCACCTCCATCGCTGCGCGCGTCCAACAAGATGGTCTCTGGGGTTTTACTGGACTTCTTTCGCCACCGCCGCCTCCCTCAGTGCTTCCTTCCTATCTTCCTGCGCTCTCTGAATGGGGTATTACAATGGACAAGCTGATTAGGTCCCCCAAAGGCTCAGACGAGGAAGAAGCGTTGATACAACGCGCTAGTATGCACATTGACTTGTTCGTCAAGGACCGCTGGCTCGAGTCTAAGTGGGAGACCGCTTGGTTTGTGAATCCGCCTGTGAGTGTCGTTCCCCAACCTCGCCGTTGTTCATTAATAATATCCCCTGACACTATTACTCCAGAGGTTACAGAGCGTCCCAGGTCTCGCCCATATACACGTATTTGCCAGGTTGAAATAGCTGCGTGTCCATCTCGTAAACTTAGAATACTTAGATGCATCATCATAGAGTCATCATAGAGTCAAATCATACGTTAGAACTGCCTTCATCGCTTGCCCCACACCCAATTTGACGGACTCAGGGAGGGATGAATTCGCGTTTGCAAAGCTCTCTGATTCTATCCAAATTCTATCTCTTAGTCACTGGGCAAGAGGTACACGCGATGAATAGAGCGCAGTAGTTTCTTCCCCCCTTCCATGTCGACGCCCACGAGACACATCGCTATTACTGGCACTGGCGTCCGGAATACCATATGTCGCGTTGGACCAACTCCTGAGTACGATCTGCCAGCCACCGATACCATTATCAGACTGGGGCACCTGGAATTCCGAATCATCTCTCTACATGGAAGCAACCTGCGGCGACGAGGAATTCTGCGTTAAAATGGCGATAAATTTGGACCAACCACAGCAGCATCCTCCACCTGTGCCATGTGGCGACCGCTGTCTTGGTTTCTCTTTTCAAGGAGGCTAATTTCTATCATGAACATTTGAAGGAGTTTCAGGCCCTCTCCCCCGTCACCACGATCTCTAGACGAACCAAACTTCGTGGGCAGGCTTAAGTAGTGATTTTTTCGATTTTTAGTGGGCTGCAACGTTCAACCCCAACGAGTGAAAAGTTTCCACGATGTTCCCCTTTCCCCTCCTAAGTACCTCCTCAAGGCCTCAAGCTCAAGGCTTCACCAGCGGTTAGGACTCACCCATACGCACTTTGGTCGAAGTACACAGACGGATTCCGTGTCGCCGATTTAGACGAATAGATGCATCAGACAATATAACCGTCCTTGCCGGTTGCTTCCCACCTTAAATGAATGGACAAATGGATACCTCAGTGCCTTGCGCTAAATTCAGTGCACCCTGGGAGGAACCCCGTTGATCCTCCCTGATCTTCAAGTTTACATGGACGGAAAGTAGGAGTTGTGTATCCAACATCATTGTGCTCGTGCTCTTCGTGGCAACTTGCCAACAACGATCTGATTGTTTTATGCGCATAACGCCGCACCTACGCCATTGACACCCAATAGCGACTTTGTATCATACCACACTGATGGGTGTTGATTTCATTGTTCTAAATGAAGCTGGCAACAATTGTGCGCGAAATGAAAGATTTCCTGACGCTGCGTACAACTTCAACGGCGGCCTATTGTAACTACTCACGTTCAAGTACCAACATCAAAAGCCTAAATTTACCATCCCTTGGTTTGGGAATGCCCCTGTGCTCCGATGAATACAATACATGCATCGCATTGATAGAGGCTTAGGCAAGGCATATCCCCGCCTTGTTTCCCAAGTTTTCTATTCTGTGCGCTGCATGTCTAGAAGCGGACGTGGGCTTGCTTCTCGGAGGGAGGAGCGTGGCGTGGAACTATGAGAATCATGCCTGATCGCTGGAAACCTGTTCGGCAACAAAAATACCAATGTGCCTCTGTTGTGGTTCGAGTGTTGTTTGTACCATCGTCTTATCCTTCCAATGACCGTCGAGGAACCAAATGGAGAGTCGATACAGAAGAACACGGACACGCAGACAACAGCTTTGAAAGATACCAGATGCCCGATTCACTGCGAGGACGATCGACGGGTATACATAGCATCTCTATGTCGCGAAATGACTCGAAGTGTGTTCCACACGTGGGATAAGTAAGAGTGTGTCGAATCCCTCGAAGTATAGTCTTATAGAGCCACCAAACAGTGGTGTATTAGTGGTGATTGAGGGACTCCAAGAGACTCATGCGGCTTCACCTCAGCGTAATGATGGCTTGAAGAAGAGAGAGAATGCTCCGCCACAGAAGGTATTCGGGTTCCACTTCTCGAAGGTCCCACAGCCAGCCAACTAAACCAATGAAGTGGCTCTTGCTGCGAGACATGACTCATGAGCACTGATGGATGACATCGCTACTGAGCAACAGATACTTTGGCAGCTCATTGCCGCAAAGAGTGCGAGAGCATGTTGTACCTGATGACCCAAGAAAGTCCCGATTGACGATGAAGCCGTTGCCGAGCGCACAAGAGAATGACGCGATCAGAAAAAGGGCAGATTCTTCGTACCACCGGCGGGGGAGTAGGACATCCAAGTTCGAGTAAGTAAACGGAGGCACCTCCGATCCAGACCAAGCCACTTAAAGGTGCGGAGTACTTGGTCGACCCTAGCCGTGTCAATCGTCGAAGGGGTCTTTTATATATATGCTCCACATGTTATTTCGGTCCAAACCGTACGAGGATACAAGGAGATCTAGACCGGGTGGTACCCCAGCTTAATGGATTGAGTCGCACAGATCCCGAAGCCATAGAAAGCTGGGCGCACGACGTCGGTGAGGCACGTCAAAGATCATGGCGGCCTCGCGTAAGGATTTCATTAGAGAAGTATGAAAAGGCGCAGGTCGAGCATGAGGGATGTATAAATTTGATGCGGGCTTGTGGAAGCTCAATGCGAGTTGAACGCGCGAATTGTTGCTTTCGCGGCATGGGGACAAAGGATAAAGGCATCTCTAGAAGCGAAGTCCTCGTATCAAGGGGACGGAACATGAGCAACCACAAATAAACCAAAAAGCGCTTAGACAGCATGAATCAAACAGCTAGTGTGTGGTGAGACCGGCTAAACCACGAGAGTCCCAAGTTGTAAGCCTTCTCCATACCACAGATAGGCAGTAGATAGAAAGAGAGGAACATTCTTCGGTAAAACAAGGCCCCAACTCAAACCCAGCGTAGGTTCAAAAGGGTCACGGAGCTTCCAAGGGCCGGCCAGACTCGCCGCTGGAGAGTACCCAGTGCTTAGCGGTACTCAGCATCCCGAGAAGTGGGGCATTGCGCGTGAGCTGTACTAGGTTCCATTGAGCATCAAGCTTCCCAGCGATCGACAGAGAACATGCTGCGTATCGCATAGTAGATCAGAACCTGCAGTTCGAGTCAGGTCTTCCGGACCCTGTCACAAGCCCACAAGTATCGTTATAATTGAGAAGTTGATCGGTGGGTCGGGGGAGATATGAGAAGAAGGGACGCGATGCGCTCAGTAGGTCATGCATCTGACGGTTCGATCTGATGATGCATTGAATAGCCATGAAGGTCTGCACATGGTCGTCGACCGCCGACTCGGCTGAACGATGGCCGTGATGGCCAGTCTTCATACACATTCTCGAGGTGAGGTTGGTGTCAATGATGCGCATCCAAGTATAAGTGACCAGTACAGTTCGGACGGTTGCAATAGAAGAAAAAGTTGAACAGGCCAAGCCCATGTGTTCCGCCGATTGGGCGCTTAACGACCCATTTACTTCCGTCCTTGATCAACTCACCCCTTTATACCCCTTTCTTCTGTCCCTTGATACGCCGACAGCGCCGGTGGGCGGACGAGCACCCTTTGTTGATTCATTCCGCGTCAATGAATGTTCACGCCAGCAGAAACTTCGACGCTTTCGAAGTTGCTCGGGAGCGCTGCAAATGAAGCTGCGAGATGACTTGCCGCGAAGACTCGGCCAAAACTTGGGGCCTTCAATGGTGCTTCCCATTACTCTTGGAAACATTCACAATGAGCTCTGAGAATTGCGGCGGCTCGAAAACGGATATTACTTGGAAGAATGGATGCTCAGGAGTGCCCCTGGCTACGGTACCTCTCGAAATTCGTTAAACATCCCATCTCTCATCAAGGTCGTTTATTCGGCCCCAATCCATCCGACTAGCTTATCCTTGGCTAGGCAACGCGCGTCACTCCCACCCCACTCATTGCAAGCTCGAACAATCAACAAGTAATATATCATAAACTAATCTTACTCTCTATTCCATTACAACTGTGCATCTTCCAGAGGGTCGCGTCTTCCAATGTCAATGTTTTCGCAAAGAATTGTTTCAGGCCTGAGCCTAAGGACAAGCTTCTTAGCTTCTCCGTATCCTAATCTACTAAGTGGGGTAAGCACCTCTACACTCCATCGGCGAAAACGCAAACGCGAAAAAAAAAAATTAAAGGAAGAACGATTCAACGATTTTGGTACTTCCCATTTTTCGGCGAACGAGCACGCGGTGGAACGGACATGTTCCTGACCGAGGTCAGGTTAATGCGAGGACGCGTAAATTATTTTGGGACGGTCAACATATGTCAGCACCCTTGCATGGATCTCTCCAATGAACGTTGAACGCACGACGGTGACCAGGCATTTTCCGTTAGACACCTCCCCTCTTTCTTCTTAGTCCAACTTGAAGCAACAGTAGCAGTTAATGACCATGGGGGATTAAATCCCTGCTGGGACAAGATCCACACAACGCGCATGCGGCACAACCTTATCTCCAAAAACATCCCTGCTTTAATTTTTTTGATCCGCCTGGCCGCTTGTTCATGGAAAAACATATTTTCTCTGACATTTCCTCGCCTCGCCAGTCGTCGGATGTCCTAGAATCCTAGAACCTAAGGAAACATTAACGGCAACGTAGGCGGTAGAACTGTTGTAAGCGATTTTTTCACCCCTTTCACAGCTTGGCACATTAATTGTTGAACGTTGAACGATGATGAGCGAAGAATTTGGCGAGGATGAGAAAAGTTGGGTAGGAAATGGTAAGGACGGCAATGTTTTACGAAGGGGTCAACAAACGAAGGAAGGAAAAGAAATGAAGCTTCGTTTTGCATTAGCATAGATCATTTTGTTTAATTTAGAGAGAAGAAGTTTTATTTTGACTGTTATGAGATCCAGGACTCCTTGGGGGAAAGCGAAGAAAAAACATCGGAGAAATTCCGAGTGGGTTGGATATCTCTCGTTATCAATAATACCAGCACATCGACGCGTCGGATGTTTCAATTCACAGAAACGGAAACAAAACAAGGGGGAAAACACGAAGATAACAGGAGCAAGGGGGGAACCATGCGCAAACTGCATGTCCAGCCTAACGCCATCAACGAAGCACTGAACCATCTCCACGAAACGGTCTCGGAAAACAATCAAAATCGGGATTGTTCATGCATCGAACATCCCTCACCGTTCCCTCTCGTCCCGCGTTCGAGGCTTAAAACTCACCCGAGGGAAACACCATCCCAATCGAGGCATCCCCATCTGATTTGCCGTAAACGACATACAAGAGGTTCGGGACTAGATCTTCCCAATCCTTTCTTCTTTTCCGAGTTCTTTGAGTTTGACTTCCAATTGAAGAGAGGTCAGGCCTCAGGGATGGCTTCCTGGAATTACTTGTCAATTATAGTAAGTCTCCTCCATTCTCACCACGCTGGTTTCACGACGTTCGGGATCCCACACAATATGTACTGATCAACGGTAGGGACTCAGCCAGAGTAAGATGGGATGACGTTGAGAAAGCCGTCACTATTGCCGCATCAATAACGTTAGAGCCAGGGTAGAGGTCGTTCGATAAATAGATTGTTTGAAAACGGTAAGTCGCGAAGCGAGGAAGCAAGTGAAGTGAGAAGCGGAGCGGTGGAGGGAAAGGGATGGAGGGAGAAGTCCAATCGATCCGTCTGTCATCCCCATCGTAGACGTAAGTAAACGCGATGCACCAAGTTCGATCCAAGTCTTGCTAGTGTATAAACATTGATTTTGCCGAAGAGCGTGATCATAGCTTCCTACTAGTACGCCCGCTACCCGGCGATCATCCAATCGAAGAACTCAGAGCTTGAACTCATTGGGATTCTGGGAGGGCTCAAGTCTCAGGGAACTGAGAAGCTTATCCAAGGTCACGGTGCTGCGGAAAATGGTGGGTATAAAGCTGTCAGGAGAGAAGGAGGGTCGTCAGATGTATTTCCGCTTCTGAGGTGGGAAAAAGGGGACGAAGAACCTGGACAACAAGGGTCCTTGGCCTATTCATTCAAGTTCATTCGGGTTTTGCAGCGTGTTTCGTGTTGGGTTCGGGCGCTTGTAGGGCGCTTACTCGGATGATTTACTTCCAGGAGTAGAAGCCATCTAGTGTTCCTGCCATTTTTGTTGAGATCGAGATACAGGATTATCCTTATCATGATCAGAGAGACTTGGTATCACTGAGCTGGGTGAGAGAGTTTGGAAGCACTAGAGCCTATGTCGAACCGTGGTCGATAAAAACGTGAATGTGAAGGTTTGCGGCAATGCGGAATCACTGCGTCTTGTGATGCTGCCACGAGCTGGGGTGGTAACAATTCACGTTACCTTCTGGCTCAAAGTTCATGGTTCATGTTTGGATAAGAAGGGGGGGCCTGCTTGCTGTTTGCTGTTTTTGATATACGCACTGCGATTCGCGAAGGAGTTACTAATGCCTAGAGAAGCCGTTCGTCTATATCTGTCGTGTGGGATCTGGCTTCTGGACCTGATTTTTTGGTGGTGAGAGTACGCGTGCCTGGTTCAAGAGAAACACGATGCGTAGTCGCATTGAGAGCTACTGCTTGTCCTTAGCTTCAAGGTTGTCCTACGTGCCGCTGCGCTGCAAAAGAAGAGCTCAGAGCTGTCAAGTTTGTCTGCGCCGGGGTTGACAGCAATGGCGATGGGCCAGTCGTCGATCGATAGCTGTTGGAGTCAACTGGGAGACCGGAACATTCCGGAGGAGTAGGCAACATGAGAAGAAGGTGGGGATGAAAGTTTATGGTGTCGAGATACAGAAAACGAGTGGGGCTATATTGGTCTGGCAGTAGAAAGCAACACGGGCCAGTGCGAGTGCAAGTGGGCGGTTGAGAGTAGCCGCAGATGAAATCAAGGAGAGGCGTGGGGCGTGTGAGGCCATTTTGATGTATGAGGGAGGAGATAAGCAGAAGGTGGAAGTGAATATTCTGTGGAGAATGTTTGGAAGACATGGGATCGAATCATCAGGCTGGAATGGAAGATTTGAGGGATCGAGGTTGGGGGGCGATTCAACGGTAAACCTTGTCTCCTTGCCGAGATACGGGATCGCGCGTTGTGGGAGAGCTGGAGACTTGTTGAGCGAGGTCATTTCCGAGGCAGAGTTGGAACAACAAAGGGGGAGGTTGTCAAGCGTCCCAAACAAGAAATGTCTCAAAAAGGAAACTGGATGTGAGGGGACTTTATAGCAGAAGAAACGTTGTCTTGTCTGTCCTCCGCCTCCCCCAACGCCTTTGGTGGGACTCGCAGCCCTTCACAGCGCCCACGCCATGGACCACAGCCAGCAGCAATCCTCCGCGTCCTGGTCGTCGCTCGACTTTGCCCGTCACAGTCACGACTACCCTTCACCCGCATCACCCTCGTACCCCCTCACCTACGCACAGCAGCACGACTTTCACGACCCTTCCTCCTCCTCCTCGTCCTCCGCAGATCCCCAGTTCTCCCAAATCCACTCCAGCATCGGCCCAGATCGCGTCCTCACAAGGAGACAACGCGCCGCAATCGCATCCCAGCAGCAGCAACAAAATGGCGCGCCACACCGAAGATTCTCCCAGTCTTCACCTCACGACTCGGTAAGTCATCTATCGCATATTCACGGAAAATTCTGCGTGTCTGACTGTTGCTGGCGGTGGGATGGACGATGTGTATAGCGACAGGGCATGTACTATGGCATGATGCTGCCAGAGTCTTCGAGACCTCAGACACCCAACGCTGCGTCAAACTCACTCGATTTACACGACGCGGCCGTCCCACAGAGCGCCGCCACACCTTCCGTGCCCTTCCCCGAGCGTGAAACGCTTACGCTATCAATCGGGTCTGCTACAGGCATGTCGAGTTCCATGCGGTCGCCTCAGTTCCCCCTGACACCCGCATCCACCTCGTCTTCAGCATCCTCGTCTGGCTTTGACGCACGGACCAGCTCCCAGCTCTTCCCAGCCCAGCNATTCGCGCTCCAATTCCAGCTCAGCCTCCACCAACCCCCGCTCGGCCTCCCCAGCACTCAGCGTCGCGTCCGCTTTGACGTCCGTTTCGTCCTCCGCCTCCGGGCCCACGTCGACATCAGGCCTTCGCCTCTTGAAAGACGGATCCACGCTTGGTTCGCCGATTGCGGCGCTCGCAAATAGTGGCTTGCCCCAGACGTTTCCGTCTCTACCGCCAGCTCGTACCAAACAGCGCAAGCAGCGACTCTTCAACGTGGACCGCAAGGCCATCTGCCAGTATCACAAAGACCACCCGAATGCACGGCAGGAGGACATCGCTGTCCGCTATGGTGTTGAGCGGAGCACCATTAGCAAGATCCTCAAGAACAAGAGCAAATGGCTGAACATGGACGACGGTACCAACCCCAAAGTTGCCAAGCACAGGTACAGACACGGCGCATATATCTACTATTTTACCCTTTTCTGACGCTTTTCCTTTGTAGGCCCTCTAAATTCCCGACCATCGAGATCAAGCTCAGGAATTGGCTCGAGCAGGCCACTACGAGCAACCAATCCCTCTCGGACGCGATGATTCGCTCAAAGGCGAAGGAATTCGCGCACGAAGTAGGGTATGACGACGAAAAGTTCAAAGCCAGCAGCGGCTGGATAGAAAACTTCAAGCATCGGAACAACATCAAGGGTGGAAAGTGGTTGAACTTCGGCAAGACGCCCTTTGGGATGGCCTACCTGCTGAGGCAGGCGTCGCCTCTCCACGATGATGTGGATGATGACGACGACGACGAACATTTCGAGGATGCCAGAGACCACATGCATAACCACTCCGGGTTGCACCTTGATGATAGGAATACACCTGGACCGTCTGGTGCGCCGATGCACCACCATAGCATGCCGTCGCTATCTCTACAGCCTGCTTGGCCCACACCGATGACTCACCCTTCGCACTCGCAACATTCAGACGTCGCCGAGCTTACCGACCATTATAGTAGTCAAGGCCACCACCACCACCTTGACCAACATCAACACCAAGAACCCCACGCCTCGCACTCACACTCCCAGCCGCACGATGATATCTCCATGCACCCACCCACCATTGACCCGCAGCTCGACCCTCCCGCTGTAGCCATACCCGTACTCATCCAAGACGCCCCGGGTATGTACATCGAGACGCACTCGGGGCAACAGATATATCACTCAGAAGGCCCGCGACTCCCTCGTGCGCCTACGCAGCCTACACTGGCTGATGCGGAAGAGGCGATGACGACTGTCATTACGTTCTTGGATACGATTGGGAAAGGCATTGTCAAGCAGGAGGATCGAAATGCGCTGTATAATGTCAAGGTTGCTCTGTTCCAAGCTGGAAGTGGAGTCGACTTTCAAGGGGGTCGCTAAATCATTGGCACGTTTGCTAGGTTGTGTCTCTGGCTTGACGGTCGTTTTNCTGGTTCGCCCATGCCTTGAGAGTTGTAGTTTGACTCCTCGCCGTTACCCTCGCCGTCACTTTCGCTATGCCTGATCCTTTCTTCCTGCCCCTCCCCCGGCGTCATGTACTACCCCTCCATGTCTCGTTCTCTTCACCTCCTCTCTGCCGCCTTTGCATCATCGATCTCATCATGTCCGCGTCATCGTTTCTTCCTTTCTTCTTCAGGATTTTCTCTCGCAATTTCCCCCTACCCTACCCTGCCCCTCCACCTCACTCCATCTCAGCCTCATTTTGCATTCTTTCTTTTCTCTTTTCACGCAATGTCAATCCATGCATTTCACGTCCTACATTTACAATATACACTCATCCCTCATCCATACTCTCAAGACTTTTCCTTCTTCTTTTTGGTTACCATCATTGTCATTTGTGCTACTATCCTTCAATCGTCATCCGCGTCTTCATGCCCTCCTCATCCACTCATCTCTTAGTCTTCATCATCTTCCCTTGCACCTCCCAGGCTCGTCTTCCTCCTTACACCTCCTCCTTACACCTCCTTCTCTTCCCCTTCCCCTCTTCCCCTCATCCCGCACTCCCCTTCTCTCTACCAACCTAACACCCTACCAATCCTTTACTAATTATGTGGGTTTTGATTACCCATTGCATGCAATCTCTCGCCTTCATCCATCAGCCCGTGTACTACATACCTCTTTGTGATTCTATGGTTCTTTTTCCCAACCTCCCAACTATTCTAGCTACTCTCGATAAACTTGCAAGTGATCTGATCCTTTTGTGTTCTTTTGGTTTCGGATTGTTCTGGTGCGTCGTTTCGTTGGCGATGTTCCGTCGCTCGTGGTTGTTTTTTGTTTTGGCCTGAGCGGATACCCATCTTTTCATTGATCTATAGATGGTTACTCTTTTACTCTTCAGCTTCCTCCGTTGCAGATCCCTCCCTGTCGGTCGTACCACTTCAGACGTTGTGTTCCCGTCTTTGGTTACTCACCGCAAAACCTCGCTTCCGTATACACGTATGCATCCCTCGCCTGGGATTCGTCGGGACAATCCAGACTACCTTCATCATCATCACCACCGCCACCCCACGATCTACGGTCCTTCCTGGTCTCATATGTTGCCGTTGGTTGACGCGATCCATACCTACGCATTCATCCACAGTTATGCATTGTCCCTACGCTATCTGTTTCGTCTCTATGTTCCGTAGCTTAGTATGTGTCCTCCGTTTGCCTCAGCTCTGTAGTCGTGATCTCGTATATACCTGTCGTTTCTCCGAATCGCGTGCTGAGTGTGAATACAATTTGATTGAATTGTGCCACTGTGTACGTGTACAATCGATTGTCGGTGTCGATTGCCTCAATCCAAATGCACGATTGGTGCCCAGATTGCAAAGAAGCTGCGATTTGGAAGTTGTGTTGACCTTGAAGCACGGTTGAAAGAAGCGTTGTATTTCGTCCGGCAGGCTAAAGATA
Organism: Pleurotus djamor; assembly: GCA_029747585.1. NCBI lineage: Eukaryota > Fungi > Basidiomycota > Agaricomycetes > Agaricales > Pleurotaceae > Pleurotus > Pleurotus djamor. The sequence continues at coordinate 1,797 of JAPEVF010000083.1, read as the reverse complement.
CTAGGATTACATTGTACCTTCTACTTATACTAAGGGCTCCTTCTTTGACGTTCAGCTAGACTTTCTGGAAGGATGCGTGGTGGACAGATAGCCCCGCGAGCTTCCCGATTCTGTCTACGATGTCGGTGGGACCACCTGGCCCATAGACGGCGGCGATATGTGCCTGATGGGTACCGCGATAAGGGAGAAACATTGAGTGACTGCGACTCAAGTCAAGAAGTATGTAGTCGTGGATCGCTTACCTCTGCATTGTCCCAGCCAATCAACATGAACGCTTTCTCAGGTACCTCTCGTGCAAATGCCAATGCCCAAGGGAGGTGCACCCCCTTGACGGATTGGAAGACGATGTTGAGTGCGTCAAGTTCCGTCGTCAACGCATCCTTTTCTTTGAGATCGTTCAATGTGATGAATGCCACTTCGGTGGTGGGGGCCTCAAGTGCGATGGTAGGGTCGGTTTCGAAATGAGACATGATGAAGCTTTTCGGGGTGGCGAGGAGCGCCATGAAGGCCTCGACGACTGTTCCGTAATGTGCGGATTTCATTAAAGCCTCATGGTGCTCGTATGTTTCCCAAACTGTCGGGAAGATATTGAGTAAGTAGCTTATCTCAGTTCTCAGTTGAGTTGGTGTTTGTATTGATTCGGAGGTTCCCCGGGCTCCCCCTCCCTTAAGCCTAAGCCCTTCGGACGTATCCGATTTAAACTTGTTAATGTAGAATGCGGACTTACCAATCGCGACATAGGCTTTTGATGAATCTTCTTGTTGAAAACCATGGTACGCTCTGAATGAGGGTGATCGTCGATCAGCCCAGGAAGGCAATGTTGGAGTTGAAGGAAGGTTAGAAGGAAGTGGGAAAGCTTATACAGTACTTTATGAAACCCTCTTCCTTTTTTAGGAGGTCTATTAGCTTTGTCACTAGACCGTGGTCGGCTAGATAGGCCTCAGAGGCGTCGATGGCAAGGAATTCGACGACGGGGACTTTGGACATGATGTGGTAGGATAACCAAGGGATGGATCAAGCCGGATAGAGACAGATAGAGATATTTAGACTGTTAGCCTGGGAGTTCATCAGGATTCTTGAGCGAGGCATGACCACTGCAGCGCGCCGCATTAGTCAGATTTAGAGTCAGATGCTTGTCACTTGATAAGTGATCCCACGACTCTCCACCGGAATAAGCTGGAAATTTCCCCAACGAGAATAGTATATATGAGGGCCGAACGCCCACTGGATGCTCGTCAATCGCAGGAAGTGAACAGAATGATGACAGTTGCGAAGTAAGTGGTAAATGGGCGCTAATTTATCTGGGTCAAACGCTAGTCAGAATAGTATCGGAGATTCAAAATGAACCTTGTTCTGAAAAACTGTGCAGCTCCCCGGAACGATGCAGGCTGGGAGCTCGACTCTTGTTCTGCAACCACCAGGTTCGCCTCTTGCGTTGATCTAAACAGTACACCTACGCCTGCTTAACCCGTCGTAAACAGATCAGTCAGAAAATGAACTCAAGCGCAAATATCTCGCGTTGCTGCCGCCCCATCAGATTATTGATATATGTCTGAACTTTGAACTTCATGCGCCTCAATATGTGAGGCATAGTATATGGCCGATCGACTTGAAGTCTGCTATTGCAGCGCTTCAGCCAAACGCAACACCCGAACCAGCGAAGCCTACCGAAAATGAGCCTCCAATGGCCTCGTTGTCACCGCCGAATCCTTCGTCGAAACCGGCTGATGCACCAGATCAGGAGAGTGAGCCAAAGAAACCGCCAGACCCTCCTGCTGGGACGCGTGAGGCGAAAAG
>JAPEVF010000829.1:0-19654 GCA_029747585.1 Pleurotus djamor | reverse complement strand
TACGACTTGACCACTTTGTTCTGACATTTGGTCTGCATTACGTCGTGCTTACGGATCAATACATCGCCATACAAAGTCGTGAACGGTATTGCTACGTTCGCTTTTATCATGAGGGTTTAGACACGCCGTTAATGATATACCCGTATAAGTCTAAGGTAAGCTTCGATCGCCTATGCATGTGCACCCCTGCCTGACTCTAGTAGCGCAGCCCATTTGAGGATGGGTCGCTAGCCGTCCACGACAGGACCTTCCTTCTTGTCGCTCATGACGAGTGGCATTGTGTTTTCCGTTTGCCACCTTTGCAACCAGTTGCCCGTCTACGAGTTCCTATTCCTCAGAATAGTGCCCCCCTCGTGAGCCTATGGGAAGGGTGGTACCGGATGGACCAGTTCAGATTTCCGTCCATCTATTCCTTGTCTAGCGGTCGATTCCTGATATGGCACGGTAACGACGTACGGACGATAACCATCGATAGCTCTACTATCGAATCGGACGGCTGCTCTGTGGAACAGTTCGAAGTCTGGCCCCGAACGGATCGAGTAATATCACGCGATTGCACTTCTTTCGGTCATTTATCAGGTCTACGGGCAAGGTTCAGCCTCCAGCCGTCAGGGTGTGCATTCATGTTCATGCCTAAGGGTCACTCAAGGGGACACGTACGATTGGGTATGGACGTGGATGGTCCCCTCCCCTATACGATCGAGTTTGCTCTTCCCGACTTGCAGAATGAGTGGGTTAAGTTTATCTCCTACGATGAGGAGTCGGGACGATGTATTCTCGAATACCAGGTCTTTCGCCAAGCCTCGCGGCGGATGTTGCTGGTCTACTTGTAGCGAGTAAACTACTCTTCTAATGTCCAGAGACCGTCCCTCATAGAATCCTCGGGATCCTCCCAAATCTTCGAACTATCATCTCAGCCACTACACTGACACAATCATGTTTCAAACGCTTACCCAGGCATCCAAGGCAGATATCACAAATCTCTTCTCGTGTGATCTTCGTCCCAGAACGCCTGACAGGTAGTATCTCCCTTTGTGTAATATGCAGAACTTCCAATTTTGCCCATCGGTCATGATGAACTTCTGGTATGCGTTACTGCATTTAATAAGTATGATTGGAATATTAATGTCATTTGGACAGCATTGGAAACTCACTTTAGATCCACACTGGCATTTTTTGCTTGAGCAACCGCCTCGCCCTTATGCTTGTCTGAAAGGAACTGGCTCGCTGATTTGATTTCTAATGAGCCCACGGTCGTTTGTATTACTTTGGACTTCCTACTCAAGTCCTCCAAGCTCCGTACTTCACCTTCGTGCAAGTGAGCCAATGGTTCAACCATGAAGGTGACCATGTCAGCAACACCACTCATCTGATACTTGCCTTCCAAGCCATCATGAAGAACGGGTCCAAATGACAGCTCTGGGCAAAGTTTGGGCTCCATCGCTTCCTTCATTCCGTGATAATGAGGACCAGGGTTGTCCATCGACTCTAGGACACAGTTGAAGGTCGAAAAGACAGAGCGGACCTCCTTCTACATGATGACCAATACTATTATTAGCGGGGACTCAGGCTTAGAAGGATTCGACCCACGTTGGATATCACCATCTTATCCACGAGGGCTTCGGTTTTGAGAAACCTGTCGCTGAGCTGACGCTGATCAGCGCGCTCTGAAAGGAGAGCATCATTGAAGAAGATTTCCTTCTCAGAGAGTTGCAGGTTCTTGAGATCGTCGACTCCCATGTCGGAAAAGACAATTTTCTAGGTAAAAACATGAGTAGATTACCAGAGACGATGGCAGGGACATACTTACTGTGATATGTTCGTTCGCGAACCTGTTCACTACTTCCAGTGCTTTCTTATCCTTTTTGCTGAAATGTTTGGCACTTTCCAAAGCTTTTAAGACCTGCTTGCAACTTGTGATAGCTTTCAAACGCTGCTTATCCTGGTCGCCATCGACGCCGCTGTCACCACCAGGAGGCGAGGAGTTTCCAGCCTTGGCTTTCTTCGGAAGCTCTGGCTTGCCCCCATAATCAAGCGTGGCGTCGCTGTCGTCATCTTCTCCTTCTCCCAGATCGTTTACATGGCTTGGTACGTCCTCGTCAACGATGCGAAGGTGTTCGAATGAGTTCTCGATTGGCGTAGTGGGCGTAGGTGCAGGTGACGAGGCCGGAGAAGGGGTGGGCTTTGAGCCACCAGTGGTAGGTACCGGTAAGGGACCAGCATTGCGAGTTCGTGAGGGGCGACGGGTCTGTGAAGATTCGGACGGCATGGCTTTGAGTTGTAAGCGCGGCGATTAAGAATCAACTGAGAGTACTTGATGGATGACGAAGTAGTTGGGAGGTCGCTTTATTTATCTGCAGCTTACCGGTGAATGGATGGTGAGTCACTAGGACGCGAACGTGCAAAAGGCATGCGTGTGGAAGATGTTAATCTGATTTCATGTCGAGTTAGGTGCAACGTTCTGGGGTGGAAAGAAAGGCCGACAAGGGCAAGAAAACGAGGAGACCAGGCGTTCAAAAGCGAGTCATTGGGCGAGATTTGAATGACTCGAACGATGGGTGCAGTATTAGGCCCACAAGGGCTTCTTCAGTGCAGGGTATACGCCACGAACGAGAGGATGTTTCCTGATGTTCGGAGATAATGTTACTCGGTACACTGACCGCGATTGACTTTCTGAGAGATATGCCATCATATCGATGTCGAGGATGGTCCAGCAGATGGGGGGAGGGGCAGCAGGAATAGCACATGTAAATCGCACGGAAAAGATTAGGTGTGGCGATCGGACAAGAAAAGGTAGGAAAAAATTAGATGGGCCGTCTAAGAAAGCAATATTCAGCTATAGAATGAGATAGCACAAAAATCATCCAAGAGGCTTCATCTACATCACTGAGTCTTCTTAGTCTCTTTAGCTGCTTCCGACGCAATAACATCTTCTGGAACCACTTGACCATATTCGTTGACACGCTTGAGATCGACGCGATAGATCCAGCGCTAAGATGTGTCGGTGAGTCACCCAACGCGCACCATATTTGGAAGTCTCTCACCTGATACAAGAAGATCAGAAACACGACATCGTCCCTAAAACAAGCCAGCCTATGGAGGAACGGCATCTTTATGCAGAAGCTAATGACCAAGGTTGGAAGACTCAGTGCATGGCTCCGAACGATCAAGTGGCGAGACGTACGCAAAAAGATCATCCACAACAGTTGAGAGGGTTTTGTATATCATGGCTTTCATAGGCATGTGCGCGACGCTCTACATCGAAAGACATCAATCTGAGATCTGAGAAAATGGACCTCCGTTCGGCGGGTGGACTGACCTTCAACTTGTAGTTGATGATGAGCTGCGGCACGAGTTGTACCTATGATAGAATCGATCAGAAAGGAAAGCTTTCGAAAGTAGACGAGGACTCACGAAACCAAACATATACACGAAGGAGGTAAGTGTCGAAATCACGAAGCTGTACCATCCACGATGTGTCTCGTACAACAGGGAATATACGGTATAGGCCGCTAGGGTGGGGATAGCAACATACGAAACGTAACGGAATGCCAATTTGTCGTATCTAAATTTGAAAGTGGGGGTTAAGGGATAGAGAAACGCAAAGATACGCCACCTACTCCTGTGTCTTCTTTTCGTCCTCACTGAGAACATGCTTATCTGGATGGATACCGATACATTACTTGACTGGTAACTCAGCGGGGACATTGCATACCTTTAATGTCAAGCTTGTACGGCAGAAAAGACCCATTGGGAGCCGGAACGACTTTAATATCAACAGCTTTCGTGATCTAAGATGCCCATTTACCAGATATCCGAGGAACAGACAGACAGGGCGGTGAAGACTTACCTTCCAGGCTTCGATGAGGACGCCCATCCCTGAACCCATCAAGATCATCCAACTCGTGTTCTCGTTGTTATCAATGAGGTACAGGAGAATGATGACCTGAACAATGACGTTGGTGATGATCTGAGAAAAGAAGTTAAGGATACGTCGTACGCTCGGGAATAATGCAGCCCCACCGTCCTAGAGGAGATTGAGCGCCAGTTCTAAGTTAAACGAGAACGGTGCCTACCTGAGTGATACACCGACCATCTCTTTCTTCTCTCGCCAATGGGACACATCCGACTTGAAAGCAAGCATTTCAAACCTGTTGAGACACACAAAGTGAGCTTGGAGTGTCTGGTGAGGGAGAGCGAACCTTACACAACGTGAAGAATGCTGACGGTTGCAGTCAGTCCCAAAAACCAAGGGTTGGTCTCAATAAGCATCCGCTTGATTTCATCGAGTTCCGCGGAAGCCCCTGCGCCTTGTTGTTTAGCAGCTTCATTGAAACCGTGGGTCATTGAGGCGAAGATTTGGAACTTCATGTAGGACATTGGCTGGAAAGTTATCTGCAAGGGGAGATTGGGCGTAGTGGCATTGACCTCAACCATTTGGGAGCGAAGATGCCAAAACTCGTTCGGGAAGATAATGGGTTTGTACAAGGCTTTCGTGCCAGAGTCGTCCCGCCTTCCAGGAACCAGGTGAATATCTGCAATAGGCGTGATAAGGAGTCAACGTGGACCTGGAGTAATTGACCTACGTTCAAGAAGCGGAACAGGCAGTTGGGTCAATGGGAGTGCGGGTACATCAGATATGAGAGCAAGTGTCAAGTTCTGAATGATGAACTGAGTTTGGGGCCCATAGGACGCGTACGGCAACCGACCTTGTGCCAATGGGGGACAATGACATCTGGTTCTTCAACCTAAAAGCTAGGTGAACGTGACGCTCAGGCTTCAGCTTGACATGCGCACCTCCTCAGTCTCGACCTGGTCGCTTCCAGAGAGCAAGTTTTTCTCTTTTCGTATCTTAACCTTAGGAAGGTATGGGGTCAAGACTACCCTGTGTTAATCGAGGCGTAGTCAAAAGAAGTGACTACATTAGGAACTCACGTTTCCTGACATGATGTATGTGTTCGGGGTTGAACTGGGGACTTTGTGGGTCGGGGTTTGAGCCTTCCTTAGCTAGAAATACGTCGGCCCATAGAGAACCATTGCGAAGGACGGGCTATTCCGAGATTTTGATATCTCCCACAATATGCAGGAAGAAAGCGAGCTCACCTCGGGGAACTTGACATCAAATTCAACAGACCTAGCCTCATTCCAATCCCCCCAAGTGATATTCTCCCAGACAAAATTCGGTAGGCCCTCGTCGACGTCCTTCCTGTACCCCGAAGTCCATTTGCGAGAGAAAACATCGCCATTGGGAGATGTGGACAAGTACACATGCATGTCAAGGGGTATGCCAAGGGGCCATGAAGATATTGCCTGCGTCGGCATAAGAGATTTTGGGTCCACGGGAACCCCTGCCTGGCCGGTGGTGCTTGGTGGTGCGGTTGAAGCTGGCTTCTTTGCGAAGTAGTTGGTCGCTGGAGTGTACGGTAAGACAAATCATTTCCCCCGAGCTTCAAGGCGGACCACATACCAATCTGTGTCAGTGCCCATACTATGAAGACTTGCTAGACGCGTGTCGAGTTGAGCACAAAATTTCGCGGCCAATTTACAAAGTTCGTCTCACCTGCGCAATCCCGATGAACTTCTGAACAGTGGATTGCTCTGGTTCCTCAGCTTGTCGTCGAGGCTGAGTTGGCGGTGCATTGTCAGCCATGAGGGAGTTGCTGGAAGGAACGGTCGAGCGAGCCAGCAGACGAAGCACAGACTCGGCCGCAAGTCGCGTGATTAGTCCCGAACAGGAGCCTGCCAATAGGGACGCTGGAAGTTGAAGCTTGAACTTGCCCATCTCGACAAGCCACGAAGCTGTAGCTTCACTTTCTTGTCAACTGGAATTTCAGAAAAAATAGAGTCTTATCCTTTATTCTCTCAAACTGCCTCCCCAGGGAATTTCCAAACATTCACCTCCCAAACCATCTCAAACCATCTACAGGGGTTTCCCACTCGGGATCACGAGTGAGGTCATACGCCCAATTTCAAGTCCGGACAGTTCAGTGGCCCATCAGCCGGAATGCATCGTCCTAGGTTCCCACTTACTGGACTGAGGTACTCCTCACAGAAGCCGCCTATCTCCCTCACAATCATCCTCACCTCGCGCAGAATGGCCAGCAAACAAGCTTCGGCGGTAAGTTACAAAGTTATGGTTATGCTTCCGTTGATGGAGTCGTTCTTGGCCCGAGTGCTCATTCCACGATCTAGTTTGGCCTTAAGGACTCGTCACTAATCAAAAATCAAGCCTTCATAAATGGGAAATGGCTGGATGCGAAGGATGGAGCTACAATCTCGGTCAACAGTGAGTGGGCAACTTGTAACCGTTCACGTATTTAATCTTCTCAATTCATCTGTGCTCAGACCCTGCGACGAATGAGGAAATTGGAACTATCCCGGAGATGGGACTTGAAGAGACCAAGGAAGCTATTGACGCAGCTTCCACGGCATTTCAAACATGGGGAAAGACGACGGCAAAGGTAGGGCATAACTCAACAGTGATTGGCGAACAAGTGACTTATGGTTGTGAAGTATCGACATGACCTTCTTATGAAGCTGTTCCATCAAATGCAAGAAAACGCTGACGACTTGGCTCGAATTATTGTGAGTTCTCTCACTGGAAGAGCCTACTGTGACGATATTTACACGCCTCTAGACCATTGAAAACGGCAAACCCTTGGTCGAAGCAAAGGCAAGCTTCATTCTCTGACGTTCAGCAGTCCTGCCAACAAACTCCCCAGGGGGAAATCACATACAGCTCTTCATTCTTCGAGGTCAGCAGCCACTATTGCGATTTTCTCCGACGCCATTCTCACCATATTCAAGTGGTTTGGTCAGACTCCTTCCCCGAATACCAAGTATAACTACTGATTTTAAGTGCAGCCGAGGAGGCTGTAAGGACATACGGCGGTGAGTACATTGCGAGGCCTTGCGTCTTTCCTTTTGGCTGATCCTCACCCACAGAACATCTCCCATGTGCCATACCCGGTGTTCGCAACGTTGTTATCAAGCAACCCATAGGTGACCCACCNTTTTCGTCATAGCTCCTGCTGACTCTCGAACTGAGGGGACTTCGTTTCACAGGGGTTGTGTGAGTTCTCAGATCTCAGCTTTGACTCCAACATTACATGGTCACTCACGACGTCATTTACATTCAGGTCTATTTTAACACCATGGAATTTCCCATCTGCGATGATTACTCGTAAACTGGGTGCCGCCCTTGCCGCTGGATGTACTGCGGTCATCAAACCACCGCCCGAGACCCCATTTTCTGCACTGGCCCTCGTTGAGGCATGTACTCCCCTGTCGTCCTCATTCTGGATTGTACGCTGACCATAAAGCTCTAGCTCGCTAATCGCGCAGGAATACCTGAGGGTGTAATCAACATTGTTACCACTCAGAAGAATGTTTTACCTGTCGGCAAAGAGATGTGTGAAAACAAAGCGGTTAGAAAGGTCACATTCACTGGGTCTACGCCTGTCGCGAAGTTGCTTTACGGATTGGCCTCATCTACCCTGAAAAAGTATGTGGCGATGAGTCCGTCACCCGTCATCCTGTGGCTGACCTATCGGACAGGGTTTCCATCGAGGCTGGAGGGAATGCCCCATTCATCGTATTCGACGACGCCAACCTTGCTGATGCGGTGGAAGGTAATGTCGTTTAGCGGTCGGCAGCCAACTGCTAGCACTAAACTTGTATCACAGGCGCAGCAATATGCAAATTCCGAGGCAGTGGACAAACGTGTGTCTGTGCCAATCGGATATATGTTCACGCTTCTGTTTATGACGAATTTGCCGCCAAATTGGCAGAGAAAGTTGCATCTTTCAAGATTGGAAACGGTTTGGAGAAGGAAACGTTTGTTACCACTGCCTTTTTCATTCCACATTCACTAAACGATTTCTTCCAGAACTCACGGTCCGCTGATCCATGGCCGTGCGATTGAAAAGGCCACTAGACATATTGAGGATGCCGTGTCTAAAGGGGCACAAATTCTGGTCGGAGGCAAGGGCGTGCCAAATACGACGTTCTTCCAGCCCACCCTGCTCTCCGACGTCCCGTCCGACGCTCTGGTAGGCAGCGAAGAGACGTTTGGACCCGTTGCTGCACTGATCAAGTTTAACACCGAAGAAGAGGTGATTAAGTTGGCCAACTCGACTGACGTTGGGCTTGCAGGGTACTTTTACTCCAGGGATGTTGGACGTGTGTGGCGTGTTGCTGAGCGGTTAGAAGTGGGTATGGTTGGATGCAACACTGGGCTAATCTCGCAGACGATTATACCGTTTGGAGGTGTCAAAGAGAGTGGGCTTGGAAGAGAAGGTGGACATGGCATTTCGGAGTATCTCAACGATAAATTGATCGTATTCGGAGGACTTGGTGCCTAAAAGCTGGAAGGGAATCTCAGTCCCTCAATCTGTACTTTGTATTTTAGCCCCTATGCAATGCTGCTACCCAACCCCAGTCCTGTCTTGTAACTTTTCGTTGTGTCCTCATGAGTCCCATAGGCCTCTCAGGGCTCAGGGGGTCTCACAGGAGGGTGCCCCTGCCGGCAACGACGCGCAGTTATGCTACCGTACCGATAAGACGCACCGTTCATCGGTGCGATTATCTGCCACTATGCTCGCGCTTTCGACAGCTTCCCTCACGAGGTAATTCACAATTTTTCGATCTTCCCTTCAAATTTCTTTCTCACGTTTATACTGGGGGCTTCGGGTTGGCCTTCGGGGCGACTTCTGGAACCTTTATATAGGACTACGGCGCAGTAATCGATCTGGCGTATCATTCTATGCAACATCGCAGTCGTCTGCCAAGACTTTGTTACCCCAACGAAAGCGGGGAAGCTGTTGAGACGATTTGCATTCACTATTTGACACGTTGTCAGCAAGTTTTGTCGTGCCATTCAGGAAAATGCAGCTTGAGCGCGTCTTGCACTTTTCCAATTTCGGTGTGCGCTGGGAGCCAGCAGCCCCCAACACAGGGCTCGTGTCTTGGCGTGAGGCGCTCATAACTGTCTCCTTGCAGCTTGAGCGATAGTGGAAAATTGTCGCTGAAAAATACGCGCTGCCGTAAAGTCAATCCGCAGCAGCAGGCCAAACGTTGATGGAAGCTAGATTCCAGCTTGGCTGCCGATCCTGGCTGTACAGGTAACATAAGGACCGCTGCCACCATTCAGGATGTACTTGATCACAGTTGCCACTTGCGGCTTTCAAGGGCCGTCTCAGCGGGAGTTTAAATATTAGTCAGATCACTTTATGTTGCCGACACAAACGTCAGTCACGGTACGGCATAATCCACTATCGCTTCCTCCTTTGCACAGAACGCCAACCATCCATGCCAAGCTGCTAGACATGGCCTCAAAACGAGTTCAAGACGACCAGGGCTCATCAAAGAATCGGCCTGCCAAGCGGTCAAAAGCAAGTCAAGCATGTGCTACTTGCAGAAAACACAAGACACGCTGTGAACTCCTCGACACAAATTGCACGACCGGACCAATCCAATGTCACCGCTGTCGAGTACTTAATATCGAGTGCTCGTTCGAAAATTCGGATATCATCATCCTGCCAAAGAATTCAGGGAATCCCCCTGGCGTTCTGCCTGGAGTCGACTGCTCAAGCGGAAGCGGAGAACGCGTTTCTGAGCCATCGTCTGAATCCCCTCATGGCGAAAGTACTAGCCCACCGGCCCCGGAGATAGTGAACAGGCTGCTAAAGGTCGAAGACTTCGTTCCAAATCCACGCACGCCATGGGGGTTCCTCAACTTACCGGAGGGGTTCGATTGGGGCTCGGCACCAGTTACTGCGGTTCATGGCCTCACAATGCCTGCAACGCAAACACATCGAGGGACTTCCTACCCAGAAACCTCGCTGCAAAGTATTTTAACGGCCTCTCAAATAGCGAACTGCCTTGAAATGTGAGCCTCCCGTCGATGCCGTCTGGGAGTCACTTTCACTAACCAGCTGGAAGCTTTGAAACTCGGCATCGACCATGGCTCAACCTACCGATGTCAAGGGAAAACTCCACAGCCTTGGATCTCGTTCGTTGCTGTGTCGCCGCCCGCCATTTGGACGCCCAAACTCGCTCAAGGGTGGCCCCTAGGTTACAGGCCTTGGTGGAGAAGACGATACTTCAGCCAGGATATCTATCCCCCTCCTTCGAATTCGTAGAGGCGCTTCTCATACTCTCGCTCTGGGAACCCTTACATGGCGATGGTTATAACATTCCCCGAGACAGCCGTTTACTTGCAATGTCCGCAATCGAAGCTGCAATGTCCATAGGGATCGACCGATATGATATTATGAACCTCAGAAGGCTTTCTCTCGAACACCTGGATCCAATGTCTGAAGAAGTTCGGGGGACGCGGATGTGGGCTACAGCTTCTAACATCGAACAATTGTCAGTTCTACGCCACCCTGATCGTCCCCATGTTTTTCCCGCCCTAATTATTCTCGCAGGTTGCTTTTCGGCAGTGGCAAAGTTCCTAGGTCGAAGCGACCCCGTCCGGACAATCTTGAAGAATTTGTAACGGTGTATAATACGGATGACTCACGAGATGTCCGCCTTGTCCTCACGCGCAGATTAATCGATATCACACACCGTGGGATGTCCATAACTATGGACAATCCCGCTGACTTGGGTCAATGGTACAAAGAAACAACAGAAGTTCTTGCGTCAATGGGATGGATCCATCGCCTTATAGCCCCCCTACCAGGTGAGCTGCTTGCCTCTTGAGGCTGCCGTCGCTTACATGTCTACCCCGTCCTTCCCCGACATGAATAGTTATCTCCCCATTCGATGCGTTTTATTTCAACATGGTTGAGGTACACTATAACCTGTCGCGGTTGCTAGTCCTGCACCATACCCTTGTCACCATGAGACAAGTCTTCGATCAGTCAAGTCAACGTATGTGGTTCCAAGTGCAACATAATAATATTTACGTTGCACATGGGTGGACTGGTGACGCACTCTACTCCGCAGAAGCCGCCCTTATCGCCATCCTCTCTAGGCCAGATATCACATCCCTCTCAACCGCGCCTGACCAATACTTCCTCTTGATCACCTTTGCTTGCACTTTCCTCATCGTTGCAAGATTCGCTATCTACCATATTCGAGAGGGGCCTGTTCATGGGCAGACCGAAAACCTGCTGAATCGCATTGCGGAGCGGTTCCAACAAGCGTCACTATCCCCAGACCATCTCCCGAGCAAATGCGCAGAAGCTATCAAGGAGTTGGTCGGCGCCTGGGATCGACGGGGTCCTCGAATGATAACTCGATACAAGGAAGAAGCCATCCCTTCCTCTAGTTCGAGCTCACAACCGACGCCCCAATCCTCCTCATCTCACTCAACATCAAGTTCAACATCAATCCCACTTCCTTTCTCGCAACCTGGCCAAGCTACGCTCCCACTCCCCTCGACTGCACTAGCCCCATCATCTTCCTTTGCATCACTCACAGATCCGGAGCTGTTCTTCGATTCACAATTTTGGTCTTCATTTATCACGAATCTGAATTCGTGACCACGTTGGTGGGGCTTTCACCCCCATGCTGTGTTTCTGTTTCTTTTCGATGGGGCTACGGACAGTAGGATACACGCACGCACATGTACTCGCTATACACTACGCCATATATTACATTATTTGGCAGTAGCATAAATTATACACCCAATGTAAATCGATCGACTGCTTACTATATAATATAATGCATGYGCATCTTCGGAYGCTTCCAACGTTCGCCRTTCAACGCCGCTTTGCGCGATTTTGTGCCACTGCTCTTTTGCCTTCGACTCGAGAATCAGGGCCGTCGAGGAAGCCGCCGATTTCGAGAGCATTCCGAGCAGCTTGGTTGATGTGTTTGAACCGATCTGGTCCCAAATGGATACCGCCAAAGTAACGCGTAACAACGATGAGAACGTTATCGACATCCTAGTCAAGACATTATTGGTCAACTGGTACCAAGTAAAAATCGTGTTTCTTACTARAATCTGTAAAAGGTGGGCTAACCGCCCGCCAGCGGCAGTTTCGCCGTCATCGTCGTTGTCTACAAAMGGACAGGACGACTCTTAATAATTTAAAACGTTGGTAGGGAAGTCAACCACGTCTCACCTTGGTGGAAAATGCTGCCAACATGGCATCGCCAGGCATTGATGATGGGATGGGCAGCGCGGGATATTCTACGATCGGAAACCAAGTGGGATAAGATAAGGGGCACCTAATTTCCGGATAGCATCAGTTCACAGAGAAGCGAAATAGGGTTGGTTGGGTTGAGGGTAAGYGTATTTTTGGTGTGAGAGGTGAGATTCTCARGAGCCAAGATATCNNNNATGTGTGAGTGTTCTCACCTGTGATGGGTGCGAAATACGACAAGCTCGTCCAACGAAGGCACTTTTCCGGTCCGTTATGGGTTCTGCTTCGAATATTTGGATACCTTCAGGTATAGCCACGGTCGGCGCAGCAGGTATAGGCTCGGTGATATGTTCGTCCGGTGTTTCGACTACGTCAATGGAACTTTCCGCAGTGTAAGGACGTGTCGCGTCTTTGCCGTCTTCCCGTACGATCTGAGATGCTACACCCATGGATAGACGCTCGGTATACCATTCTGTGCATAGTTCCAGGACGCGCTGTAGCCCGTCAAAGACGCAGATAGCGTCAGGTGTCCATTCTACGCCATTGACTGACATGTAGACCCGTAGAACGTTCCCGAAGATGTTGGAGTCTGCACCAAAGGCGCCGATGTAGCGAGAAAGCAGTTGTAACTGAGGCGGCGACGTCGCGGGGTATGTGTGTGGCAAAGATATGAGAATATGGACAGAGACGTCTTCATGAGGAGGTAAGAGACTATCGCAAGTAAAGTTAGTGGCATTTCACTAGGCCAAGGGTTGTGCACCTTAGCGTGACCTCAAATCGTAGACCAGGMGKCGTATTCGCGTTCGCTGGTGAAGGGGGTCGAGAWCCCTTTTCGTGGGGTRTCCAAACCCTCARTATTCCTTCGCCGTATATAGATTGAAGAGCTASGAAGGCATCGTTGAAGKMGRCRAAAGCATCGCAGAGGCGCTGAACGGGCCGCACCTCCAAGTTCCGCAGCGAYAGCTTCRCGGTCAGGCTGGACCGTCAGCCTTTCTATGAGCTCTGTGAGTTCCTGGTCGTAGTCCCTGGCTGCGGTGATCGTCGGYGTAGACGTGGACATGGTTTTTGGAAGTTAAAGTTGTGATCAGCGGCAGCGACGATCGATTGTTGTTTTGTCAGGCTTGTTGCTTCCGCAGCCGAGATTTCTATCTTACATAGGAGCCTTGTTTCTGGCATGCAATTCTTGCARTTATGCCGCCAAAACGCTCGCAGGACAAAGAGTCAGGAAAGCCCGCCAAAAGACCAAAGGCTAGTCGAGCATGTGTCACTTGCCGAAAAACAAAAAGTCGCTGCGAACTGYTGGACACCGTCCCTCCAAACGACGGACGCTGGCAGTGTCAYCGCTGTAAAGTCTTGGGCATAGAATGCTCGTTCGACAGCTCTGGTATCATTATTCTCTCCAACGGAATAGACATAGAGTCTGCCAAGCCCCAAGCCAATCCAAGCAATGTCGCCTCATCTTCTACTTCCACGCCTACGACACATCCTTCGCCTCCGCCAACCCCGCAGCCTCTTACTTCCACAGAACCCTACGGTGTTCATAAGGAAGAAGACGGGGATTCCCCGTCGACTAGCTTTGAAGCCGACCCCGAGTACCTGCTTCTGGCCCCATGGCGCCTCCTGAGTGTYGCAGACGATGTGGGCTGGACGACGTCYCCAATGTTGGCCGTGCAATCGCTCATCAAACAAACMCYCCAAGATGGTCCTAGAGAAGTTTAYACAGACRTTTCCCTCGATTCCATCCTTCCCGCTTCCCAAGTTGAATATCTAATAGACATGTACGTGGTGAAACTACTCCTNANACCCTTTGATTWTTTCTCTGACTTTCCAGYATRCTSCTAGCTTYGAATCTCGSTATCGCCCGTGGATGGAYTTRCCACCGTCRAGRCAYAGYTCTATGACCATCAATATCGCTCGCTGTGCGATTGCTATGAGACATTTAGACGCACCAACRCGAGYAAAAGTATCCCCTCGTATCCAATCTCTCGTCGAACGCACTCTTCTACAGCCGGGTCATTACGCAGCYATGTCCCTGGAATTCGCCGAAGCTTTGTTGATATTAGCCCTCTGGAGCCCGATATGCGGCGGTGGGTACGAAATTGCTCGCGACAATCGTCTGTTGGCTACCTCGGCCATGGAAATCGCGATGAACATCGGTCTTGGTCGTTACGATGATGTCGAGATCTTCACTCTCAGGGCTCCCTCTGCGCCGCAGCCCAATCCCGGAGACCTCTCACGGACGCGATTGGTGGGTCAGAACAACGAATAATTGGCCATCAACTCATCYTAGTRTCAACAGTGGTGCGCAGCCACGAACATAGAAAGACTGTGRGTCCCCCTTGATATGGAGACAGYGAAAGTGACCYMTARAYGCTTTGYAYAGGCTCTTGCTAGGGACAGCTCGTAAACAACAATATGTYCGCCCGCTAGAGGCATGTCGAMTRGATTTTACGCGGGCTGTCAATGCCGCCGATACCCGCGACACTCGTCTAGTGCTTTATCGTCGCTTACTCGACGTCACAGCTGCGAGTCTCTCACTACGTTGGGAGAGTTCCACCGAGACCATAGAGAAGAATTGTACCGAAGTCGCTGACCTCCTTCGTCAGTTTAACTGGATCTCGCGTTCTATTTATCCACTCTCCGGTATGCTTCCTCCTTATTGCAACYYGATCGCGATRCTGAAGRYTTGCMTCTTAGTCGTTTCTCCSCATGACGCGATCTACTTTAACTTGCTGCACACTACGTATCACGTCTGCCGATTGGTGTGCATACACTCTTTCCTYTGTGGGCTTCGCCGTGTCTCCGACCGTACGTTGCGYCATAACCARTGGATGAGAGAATCCATTGACGGCCTGCCAATCGTGCCCGTGTGGGGTCAAGAATACGTTTGCTCMACAGAAGCTGCCCTYGTCCCATTCCTTTCTTGCCCCGACGTGACCGCCCTCTCCACTGCTCCGGATAACTACTTCCTCCTACTCGCTTACGCAGCTATTTCCATGATAACCGTCAAGGTGTCTATTCATCAACTCAAACTCTCTCCTTTAACGGGGAGCTCGGACGATCTGATTGTCATGCTGATTGATAAGTTACGACAAGCTGCGTTATCTCCCGACCATATGCCAGGAAAGTGCGCGGAAATCGTTCAAGATGCGTATGCGACCTGGGGGAAGATGAAATCGGAGCCGCCCATACCAGGTTCCCATGTACTTTACATGCCTCCCCTGTCTGATCCGGTTGAAGGGAGTCCTGGYCAGGACAATCCTCAGACGGGGTTTTCAGATATTCCTCTCGAAGCAGGCCCYAGTGGAGGCCCAGGAGACGCGGAGTATTTTCCTGGTTTCGGAGAGATGGACTCAGGGATGTTATTTGATCCTCAATTTTGGTCAACCTTTTTGGACAATTTGAAGTCGTAATTACTTGTCTATTTGTACAGCGCTGAGAGACACGTATGTTGGCGGACGTACGYATGGGGCCTTGAAGAAGCTTCGMGCATCATTTTGAGGACCCTGACGCGTATAAATTTCAGGGACTGAATTTTCAAATCCAAAACKCGTCCAGCCTTTGACCTYCNACCWYTYCANCACCAACCTTAYACGYGCMCTWCAGTCCCAAAGTYGGTCTATATMTATCAATGGCTACTACTACGCAAAGGAAGCGCAAGAGCGACGCGTCKTCTTCCGTYCCTACCAAGAAAACGCGTACCAGTCAAACAGACGCGTCGGAYCTCGTCGCGTCGATTTTGGACGGAGAGAATTTCCAGCTKCCCGACGATGACGCGACTATCAACAGYTACTTTACGCGTCTSGCGCGGTACGCGCGTAGCCTCGAAACCGCGCTSGAAGAGACGAAACCAAAGGAAAAGACGCAGGATGAGATYGACGCTGCGGCTGAGAAGTTAAGGGCTGCGGTTGCCAGTGGAATCAAGAAGCAAATGACTGTGAGTTTYTYGGTTTCTCTCGCTCTAGTGTTCGCGTGGATGCCTAAGCGTGTTTTCCTTTTTCTTCGTCAAGTGGAAACCTTCCTGCAAGACTGGGGGTGCTAAATGGTCGTACGACGGTGTTTGCGCGGATCCTGCCGTGTTTGCTGCGATGCTGAACCTCGAGATGCCCATCAAATTTAAGATGAAGAAGATGACTCCGGATGAGTTTCAGAGTGCCATTGGAGACCTTGAAGGCCATGCCCGGTCAGTCCAGCCCCTTCGCTATCTGCTTGATTTCATGGCTTAACGTTAACCTTTTGTCTCGTAGCTACAACACTCTGTRCATCCGAGGAACCAATGTCACCGTRCATTGGAAGGCTGACGAGGGAACYTTCAAGATGAGTGGGACCTACGGGGCGTAACGCGTAGCCYTRSATTCAATTACTTAGACTACATCGTTTCAATAATCACCACCCCCTATCAGTCGAACYATTGTCAAACAGCATCTAGCATGGAACTTTGTCTTATCTTTTCTCTCACACGAAAAAGCTGTTGCTGTGAATCTCGCCGGCACCTCCATTGCGTCCCGTGCATGTATGTCCTCCGTCAAATGCGATGGCGACAGATAACATGCCTGGGCAATCCTGATGGCGTTTACCCGATTTGGAAATAGATGATCCATACTTGGCAGTTWCGSTGGAAACTGTCCAGAAATTGTTRTRGCCTTGATGCGACGAWACATTTTCTGGGGTTTTCAGCGTTCATGCCACCGCTGTTAAGTCGTNCNNTATCANNANTATCAGTCAACATCTCCATATCTTTGTTTCAAACTTTCAATTTGTCAAAAAAGAAGATCAAAGGGGAAGAAACGCTCACAGCCCAAAATGGCCGGACCACGTGGCTGAGCCGCTGGGGCAACCCCAACCCTCTGCCCTATGATGACAGGAAGCCCTTCGCCCAGGTTCTCATTTAGCTTGTCCTTTCCGCGCCCTCTCCCCATCAATCCTCTCTTACACCCAAACCACCACCACCTCGTGAGTCCTTTSCTCATCGTCGACGACGACGAGCTCATGCTATCTTCWYAGAGCCWCAACYTTCAACTCCCCTTTYACCCTTCCATCCACCACCGTGAGTKCGCGGTGACGCGTCTTTTACGCGTCTTTTCGTGTTGCTCAACGTTTTGCGCCTCCAGATGCCTGAATCCCGTGAAGACTCTGTCTACCTCGCCAAGCTCGCTGAGCAGGCTGAGCGTTACGAAGGTCAGCGTTCCTTATCGCGTGTATCGGACCATGTCGCTTACTRTTGGTGCAGAGATGGTCGAGAACATGAAGCGTGTCGCCTCATCAGACCAGGAACTCACCGTYGAGGAGCGTAATCTCCTCTCTGTYGCCTACAAGAACGTCATTGGTGCCCGCCGCGCTTCTTGGAGAATCGTGTCCTCGATCGAGCAGAAGGAGGAGTCGAAGGGCAAYGARGCTCAGGTTTCCATGATCAAGAGCTACCGYGAAAAGATCGAGAGTGAGCTCGCCAAGATCTGCGAGGACATCCTCGACGTTCTCGACAAGCACCTCATCCCCTCYGCCGCCTCYGGCGAGTCSAAGGTYTTCTACCACAAGATGTACGTGCTWTCGTTTATATGCACCCTAGCTGAGTTCCTAAACGCCTGTTTGCAGGATGGGTGACTACCACCGWTACCTCGCCGAATTCGCCACTGGCGACAAGCGCAAGGACTCTGCCGACAAATCCCTCGAAGCCTACAAGGCTGCCTCCGACGTCGCTGTCACCGAACTCCCACCAACGCACCCCATCCGCCTCGGTCTTGCCCTCAACTTCTCCGTTTTCTACTACGAAATCCTCAACAGCCCGGATCGTGCCTGCCATCTTGCCAAGCAAGCTTTCGATGACGCTATCGCTGAGCTCGACACGCTATCAGAAGAGAGCTACAAAGACTCTACGCTTATCATGCAGTTGTTGAGGGATAACTTGACTCTCTGGACCTCGGATATGCAAGATTCTGGTGAGTTCATCTTTGCGTCCAATCTAAGAATATTCACTAACGTGGTTCTGCAGCCGATAAGCCCGCCGATGCCAAGGACGATGCTCCTGCCGACGAGTAAATCTTCCATCGATTTCTTGCTGAGTGTTCCGGCGACTCTGCTCTCCTCATCCGCCCTATCATACTCCCTCCCTCCCTCCTCTCTTGGTCCCACCCGTGCTTGTACCCTACTCTGCATAGTTGCCTCTCGTCTCACTCACCACATCATTGATACATTCTTCTGCATGCAATTTTCGCCTTATTTTATACTTTTGGTCGTTCGAATGAAAGTTTCACAGTTTCGAATCAACTCTGTCGTGTGATCATTGAGTGCGATTCTTGATCTTTGTCGTCGTCAGTGGTTGGATTCTTCTCCTGCAGGTCCACTTCAACGCCTTACTGACGCTCGGCAATTTCATTTCTTTCCACCCACAAAGGTCATTTCTATCGACGCCGAGTTGCGCTTACATTGTGGGGTTTTCCGACTGCTGGCAGTCTCCGGTTCTTGATTTCAGCGTTATTATTGGCTCTTGAATAAGGCATCGCGGGACCGGGAGAATATATCTGTCTGTGGCTTCAACCGCCGTTTGACTTTCTCTGTCACGCTGCTCGGTTAAGTACACCGCCCGCGTTGCCCCTCCATGAACCTCTCTAGCGATTGCGCAAGATACTCAGCGCCGTAGGCCCTCCTCTAAAGACCTCGTAGAATCCCCAGATCACTGGGCTGGATGACGATGGGTGCAAGCTCTTACATCACTGTCAACTCGACGTTGTGAAGGCTTCTTCCGTGCCTAAGTCTACCTAAAACCTGCCTGCGCTATAATTCCCCGGTTCCGGTTAACACCGTGTCTTCGCAGATGTGTGTTTGGTTGGTGAGGCGGGGGAAGTCCTCATTACATCGAGCTGGATTATCCACGCCTACGTATCCCAGACAAATTGTGTACTGTGTATATCAATAAGTATAACATTACAGACTCACTCGCGGGAACCAGTTACCGCAGGTCCACATTGCCTTGACGCCCAGTATCCAAATTTGATGCTCGTAGGTTGTCAATGGATGTTTCGTTTACTGAAAGACCGACGTCCGGGTCAGTAATGCTTGCGACCACTGAAATACATCAACCAGTCTGCCGACGTAGGCTACCTTATCGAATGTCGATGTCGTATTATTTTCTCTAATTATATTGCACATACCTGTTCTGCAATGGGAGTTGGTGCATGATGCGTGCGACCGTTGCCAGTTCAAGATGGACGTTGCCGGAGCTTCTTGTATGATAACTACATGACGGGTTTCTCTCCGTTACAACTTCTGGTGATATGCTTTACGCTCATTTCGCTCTATCTTTCCTACCTTTCTGCACTCGACATCAGCTCTAGTCTGTCGCCACAAGGATGCCGCATGTCATATATGTCTCCGTCGTATGTCCTGCAGCGGGACTTTGACGAAAAGTGGACCAGTCTGTCCAAGAGATACAGTCTTTGGCTATACAGAGAGGTGGGATGGGAAGATGGGAAGGTACGCAACTCATATTCTCGTGTGCGTGACGCTGGTCGGAATCTGTTTGTTTAGCTTCCCGGAGGAGTTCCCGTCATTTTTATACC
>JAPEVF010000828.1:0-19680 GCA_029747585.1 Pleurotus djamor | reverse complement strand
TGTAGGCGGACTCATGCCCAGCCCCACCTCTACGCTCAGCTCGCCGACAAGCACTACGGCGCCTTACTACCCCGCCATGTATTTCACGAACAACTACCCTTTCCCCCCNGTCGCCTCTCAGTCCCCTCACACCACTCTCCCCACACCCACATGCACACGGAATGACGACGTACACGTACTTCCGCGAAGGCGACGTCGTACAATCCTCATTCGACGGGAGTTTCCATGTTATCGTGAAAGCGGGGAGTCCGAGCGAGCCGCCGTTGACGATGCCGGTTAGTGTGGCGATGAGTATGGGGTTGGGGTTGGGGTTGGGGATGATGGGGATGCCGATGCCTGGGATGGGTACACCCCCGTTTATGGGTGGTGGTGTTGGTGGTGGTGCGATGGGACCGGGACCTGGAGAGGTTTGGTTAGGTAGCCCCCCGCGTTCGATCGCTACCGCTACCACCACCACCGCTTCCACGAACAACACCAACAACGCCGCCAACGACACCACGGCGACGGCGGATGGTATCGAAGACCAAGATGTCGGGTTCGCATACGGCGCACATACCCACGGACATGGGCACGGACACGATATTGACCCTTCGACGGGTCTACCTGTGTTCTACGACACTGCTATGCATACGCCTTTGCCCGCGCCTGGCGTTGGTGCTGGGGTTGGAGGTGGTTCACGCCCTCAGTCGTCGGCGACTCGATCGCTCTCTAACCGTTCTTCGCCCAATTCTCTTGATTCTTTCGATGCGAACTCTACCACTTACTCTACCACCGATAACCCGTACCATCATCATCTCCCCTCCCTAACATCCATGAACATGAACATGAACATGCACCCATCCACTATTCATCCACCCATCGGTTCAGCGAAATCATCCAAGAACAACGCCCTCGACATCCCCGCCATCGAAGCGGGTATGGACACACGCACCACCGTGATGATCAGGAATATCCCGAATAAAATGACGGATCGGCATCTGATTGGGTATATCGATTCGGTAAGGCCGAGGAGGATAGATTTTTTGTATTTGAGGATGGATTTTAAGAACGGTGGGTTTTGTGCTTCTTCCTTACCTTTTACTTCGACGTCTATGTCTATTTCTTTTTCGCTTTTTTGCTTTTTATCTCTTGATCGTTTCGACGGCTAACGCGCGTTTTTTTTTTGGTGCGTTCTAGGATGTAACGTTGGGTACGCATTCGTGAATTTCATCACCGTTGGTGATTTGGTGGAGTTTGCGAAGGCGAAGTTGGGGAGGAAGTGGTATGTTTCCTTCTTTCCTTCTTGTATCGTATTCCTTTGGGGTTGGGTTACTGATGTGCGGTTGTTTGTTTTTTAAAGGAATATGTTCGCTAGTGAGAAGGTACTTGAGATGAGCTATGCGGATTATCAGTACGTCCTTTTCCTTCACCTTTGCCCTCTTCCCCCTCGCCCTCCTTTCTTCTCCCTCGTCCCCCTCCTGTTCCCCATCTCACTCTCACTACCCTTATCATCGCACAACAACTGACCCTGATTCCTCGAATAGAGGCAAAGAAGCCCAAGTCGAGAAATTCAAAAACTCCTCCATCATGGACGAACGAGAAGATTGGCGACCGAAGATATTTTATTCTGAGCCTGGGCCGGAACAAGGGCTGCCGGAACCGTTTCCGTCGCCGACGCATTTGAGGAGGAAGCAGTTGAGTCAGAGTAATCGGGTGGGGTTGTTCCCGAGGAAGCCGTAGGTCGTAGGTCGGTTGAGTCACGGTCGACGATGTCGGTGATGTCTCTCGGGTTGTCATCTTTACTACCCGCATTCGAGTCCCCTCCCCGCCGTCACTTCTTCGGTGACGGGATGTCGTTCTTTCTTCTTCTTTCCAATTTTCCACACACGCTCTTCCCGCTTTTACGTACCCGACTTCACCACGTTCCTTTTTTGCTTTGATTTGCTTTTCGTTCCGTTCCCGCACTTCAATCATCATTTCTGCTCTCCGTCTCGCTGCAAAATTTCGAAAATTCCCTCCCTGCTTACCTACCCGTCCGTTGCTTAACTCTGCTTGTTACTTGTATACCTCCGTGCTGTTTCTCATCTGCTGTGTTCCGTGTCCCGTGCTTTGTCCTGTGCTTCGTACCCTAATTCGTGCTCTGTCTCTATCGTGCTACTTATTGCTTATTACCTGCTTACTACTGCTCATCAACCATTGTTACCTACTGCTACCTACTGCTCGTTACCTGCTGCTCATCGAAAAATCAAGTGTTTCCTTCCTTGCTTTCCAGTTTCCACGTACTGTACCTTCGCTCTATTTACTCAAGTCGCAATACAATCATCAAGTCTCAATCAACTTACTCTCGCTCTTGAAGTTGTAGAATCCGAGCAGTCCTACGCTACATCCATGATGCATGATGCGTTCTCGCCGTTCTTCGATGGAACTCTGTGTACTTAATGGACGACTGATGAGATTCTCCGCCTATCAACGAACTCATTGCATCAAGGCATCAAATCATCTGGGGTACATGCTATTCTTGGATATTTATGTTTTCACATATTGCCTTGATGTTCTCACACATGAATGATTGCGTCCCCGCGGCGATGAGTTCTCCCTAGCTCGGGTATGACTAATTTCCCCACCGAGAGTGTGTACATACTCTGGAGGAGTACGTAGCTCCTTCAATAGGTGATGGATTTCTCTAGAGTCGGCGGCAGGGAAATGGGGATACCAACAAGGATACTTGCACCTCTTTCTGATGATACGTACTTACGTACCTGTCACCTGTTTTGTCGCTCAGAATCTTTGATAAGTATGCCCAGTTTTTCAGTTGCGTTGTGTGTTATGTTTCCCAACCATACGTATGCATGATCCTTAACCCATGATATACTTACACCTCACCCACCACACGCCACCCACTAGACGGCGGGCTTCTCCCGTCAGTATGTCAGACTTCAAACCTTCAAGTGAGTTAGAGTTACACAGTGGGGCAAACTTTGCGACTCCTGACCCACTTCCCCTATACGTAGAGGACTTGGTCCCTAGGGTACGTTACTTCCAAGAAGGAGAAAGAAGAAAAGCGGTACCGACAACGACCAACGTGTTCCTTGAGCTCTCTGAGACAGAGAGGTTAGTCGGACTGCTTCTAGGATGCGATTCCATTCCTAATCATCGTTGGCACGTATATTTAGATCTGACACAGTGTTCCGGTTCTAATTCTATAAATAGCTAGAGAACTTCCTTACTTACTGGTGCAATCCGAGAGCATGGGGTACTGTGGAATGTAATTTTCCCCGCATGCCGCATGTTGTGGGTTCTAAGCTTCTACCCACGCTGGACGCGCATTGGATATTGAGTGATGGGTATGATCTTCATCCTCATTGGCTGCAACGGAGTTGTGCCGAAGTGGTTAAGTAGGGCGTGTGTGTTCGGTGCGAGGAAGAAAGCGAGCTGTGGCTTTATCCCCCCNTTTTATCACCTCTTTCTCGTCCTCCCACCACTTTACGAGGGAATACCCACACACGAAGTCAACACGCAGAAGATGTCCACGTCGACAGCGAGTACGTTGAAGCCGAAGCAAGTGGCGGAAGCCATGCTTGAGACTGCGGTGGCGAAACATAAGGATCGGTTTGTGTCAGTGTTCGTCAAAGCGGTAAGCACAGAACCACGAACGACGTTGGAAATCTCCACCTAAATCCTCTTTATTGCCGTCGTTGTCGTTGCTATTGTCACCGTCCTCATCCTAGTTCCTCGCTGGCGCAATGCTTTCTTTTGGAGGGTTATTGTCAGAGGTCATCGCGGGCGGTTCTGGGGGTATCAACCAGGGTAATCCGGGGTTGGTCAAAGTCATGGGCGGGTTTGTCTTCCCCGTGGGTTTAGTAATGTGAGTATTCGTTCTCATCATTAATATGGCTTGCGTCCTCCCAGTGAATAATGACTGAACATCGGTGGTCGACGCTCATAGGATCGTACTCCAAGGACAAGAGTTGTTGACGAGCAACATGATGGTCTGTAGAGTTTCTCATCGCTTGGGGTTATAGTGATCATGCATGAGAAGAACTAACCTGCCGTGTGTCCAGACATTTCCCATGGCGCTGATAAAGGGCGTCATACCATGGTGGTCTCTCCCCGTTAACTGGTTGATCGGTGAGTGAACACGTTGTTATGCCGAAGGCAGGTGGTACAGAGGATTTGTATACTCACCACCGGAGCGTGTCATCCTATCAGTGACATTTGGGAACCTTGTGGGGAGCTTGTTCTTCGCAGCTATCCTCGTTCGCTGTGAGTAATTCCGATGGTTCTAAGTGGATTTTGAGAGGCTGACTTGAGTTTCCGTAGATTCGGGAATTATATCAACGGAGCCGTATATCACCTACGCAAAGACGTTCGCACTGTATGTTCAAGCGTTGAGAAATTCGATGATCGTTGGACGTCATTGACATTGAACGTGACAGTCATAAAGCAGCAGACCCACACTGGCATCAAATATTCTTGAGAGGCATAGGGTGCAATTGGTTGGTTTGTGTGGCAGTATGGGTAAGCTCGTTTGGGTCTTTTCGTGATAAGCGATGGTTAATTTGGGAACGCGATCACAGCAAGCCGCCGGAGCGAGGGAGACGATCTCAAAGGTAAATTCTCTTTAGCGAACGTCGGCTGAGGAATGGACTGGGGCTTACCGATGTCTTGCTCGCTTGCTGCGTGTGCGTGGCTCGTTGAAATGTTCCTCACGCACAGATCTTCGCGATATGGATCCCCATCTGGGTATGTCTGACAAGTGCTTGGACGCGGTCAAGTCGAGCTTGCGCTGACTGGGTCACAGATCTTCGTAGCGTGTGGCTTTGATCACGGTAGGGCTTCCTTCGCTTTCGTGCGATAATGGAATGTCGCTTACCGAGAGATCAAGTTGTCGCCAACATGTTCTCAGTCCCCCTCGGCATTATGTTCGGAGCGGATGTGAGTCGTCTCGCTTAATGAGCCATGCGATTGTCGTTATTATTATTAACGCGGCATTTTGGGTACAAATAGCTCACCGCAGCGGAATACATTCGCAAGTAAGTTGATTCTTTTTCTTGCGTGTACCATGAACTTGATGCTCTGTACTAGGTCGTTGATAGCAGCGTATCTTGGCAATATTGTCGGAGCCCTACTCGTTGCACTTCCTGCGACGTATTTCTACCTTGGGGACTATAATGCGGGAGGACTTCGGGATGCTGAAGCTGGACAAGGACATCATCATCACAACGGCGGCGGCGGTGTCAATGTGTCGTCTGAGAGGAGTAGCAGGGCTGCGTTGCAAGCATCTAGCACAGAGCCTAGTGTAGAGGAGATTCCAGAGAAGCGGGTGTAGCGTAGCACTATTTTACTGTACTTGCTCGTATGATATTGGAATGATGGTCGGCACAAAGAAAAAGCCCTGCGTCGCACAATGCAATGCATCAAGCGAGAATCGAACTCGCGGCGGGTCGAAACACTGTTCGATGGCAACGACCCAGGTTACCACTACCCCATTGATGCTTGCCTTCCCGGCGTGGCTTGCCGGGCTAAGAGGGAGTGATGACACGGAGACAAGTCAGGTTGCCGGGAATATCAGCGTTTCAAATCCGGGACGCCCTGGCCCTGTTCTTCCCCACACCCCTTGAAAGATGCTCACATCTTTCTCGTCTGCTCCTCCATCATCATGCCTCTCCTTCGCCACCAACCTTTCAAGGGCCTCTACCTCGCAGTCGAACTAGCTTTTACTCTGTTCGTGCGCATACCGGTTTGGTACATCCTTGCCGTACCCAGGCAAGTCCTTTATCGTTTGCAAATTNCCCCCGCGTTTCCCCCAGTTCCTGACTGGAATATTACCCATACGGTCATGGCGTCCGAGACCAAGTTGGCCCCCTTCGCGTGTCGTTCATAAGAACCTTGTGAAAGTGGTCATGAAAGTGGTGGGAAGGTACGTTTGGTTTTATCCCAAGTCAACGCGTCTTTTTCATTCTCTTGTGTCAGAACTGGCCCAATCATCACCTCGGCAAACCACCTTGCAATTTTACCGGGTGTTGATGTAAATGGCGTCTGGGTCGAGCCTACTCCGCAACTCGTTACAGGCCCTCTTGTTCAATGGTGTAAGACTGCCTCCGTCGGACCAATTCCCATACCCGGCTATTGGGTTCACAAGAAGAATTCGACAATTCCGGTGGCTGCTGCACCCATGCCCGGTGAAAAGGTCATTTACTCCTTGCACGGAGGTGCCTATGTCCGTCAATCTGCCCACCCAACCGACCCCGTGTCTGCTATCGGACGCGGCTTCTTGAAGCATGTCGACTCGGTCCACAGAGTCTTCTCGATAGAGTACCGTCTTTCATCCGCCAGACCCGACTTCGTCTCCCCCTTCCCAGCTGCTCTTCTAGACGCGCTGGCCGGATACAACTATCTCGTCACCAAGGTCGGGTTTGACCCTGCCGATATCATATTTGTCGGTGACTCGGCTGGTGGCAATCTTGCGCTCGCGCTCGTTCGGTACCTGGTAGACCAGCAAACAGACCCCAAGGTTGCGTCATTAGGTCTACCAGGATCACTCGTCCTTCTATCTCCTTGGGTTGATATCTCGTACTCGCACGATATCAGTCCCGCCACTGACTCATCTACTCGCTTTGCCCACTGCGATTATATCGACGTCAGAGACGGGCATCCCGGTATCACGTATGCTAAATCAGCTTTTATCGGTCCCCATGGACGTGGCGCCGCGGAATTCAACCCATACATCTCTCCTGCATCTCGCAGCCCTTCGGTTTACAGTCCGCTGAAGAACTCCGGAACCTTCAAAGCGTACCCTCGCACCTTCATTGTTGCCGGCGGCGCTGAGGTGCTGTACGATCAAATCACGACGTTCGCGAATAGAATGATCAATGATCTGGGTCTGGGTGATGGCGTGCAAGATGGAGAAGGGAAAGTCGTGTTCTATGTAGCGCCCGACGGTATTCACGACTATCTCGTGTTTCCGTGGCACGAGCCTGAGCGTTCAGACACTCTCAGGGCGATCGCTGCTTGGATTAACAAGGCTTAGTTGCTGTATGTCTTCCACTCTCGACCCGAGTCTCCGTATTTCATTTATACCCTATTATTTATCAAGGTTGCTTTCGGCCCTATGTTGTATCTATTTGGCTGGCCTCAACTCCATAATCTATATCGTCACTATCCGTTTCTGTCGCCGTGGAACACCGTGTCAAGGCTACGCGCTGTTGGAAAGATCCCCAAATGTTCTCTCTAGCTCACAATCGACTTGGCTATATTCTTAATCACTCTCCGACGTCTCCTCCCTAACCTAGATCGCAAACAGCAACCTTGGATGTAACCCGCCCCCCTCGGGCTTTTTATGATAAATATCAAGGGGTTGCCGCTTTCTCCATCATGGTGAGCGTTCCTGAATCACTCTTTACCGAATAGAATGCGTGACTTTGACTCGCTTCCTAGATGTTGTTACCCGCCGCCACCGGCGCAAGCGAGTGCTGCACATGCGATTCCTGTAAAAAAGCGATAGTGTGTGACATACGACCTCAAGGACTCGATGTCAACTCTGGCTGCTATCGAAGCCGAAGGAGCTGATATGATACCATTGCACAAGTGGCGTTTGTTTTCCGGCGCGATCGTTCCCCGTAGGTTGTCTCGCTTTCGTAAACTTCCTTTAGACTGCCAAAAGAGCGAGCACCCATCGGTACAATGTTCCTCCATTCTACAAGCTCTCTGTGTGTCCTGACTCCTGTATGATCGCATGGGTATGTCGTTCAATTGGGAAGTATCTCCAATATGTCATGGCTGGATCTGTCAATGAACATTTTACGACACGAAAAGTCCACCTCGACATCAAAGTGCGGTTCTAGTATTTAAGCGTCACTGGAACGACGCGACTATGCAGAATATTCGTCGCCCAAATTCAAGATGTTCAATCTCCCCTCTTCCTTTTGTCTCCCAGACTTGACCGCTATCACAGCTCCAGTCTTCGTGCTCAAGAAAAATCCGTATCAAGTCCAGGCCAATATCAAGAGCGAAGCATGGTTGTCTTCGTGAGTCTCCACGCTCACTTTTTTATCGTATGTCTAGTCACCGACTGTGTTCGTAATCACAGATTCAAGTTATACGACGATAAGAAGCTCAAGCGTTTCTTGGGACACCGATTCGACGTCTATGGAGGGCTAGCCTTCCCAGACACCGATCCATCCCACCTAGAAACTTGCATCAACTTTTTCTTCTGGGCGTTCTCGGTGAAGTTTCTTTGTCTTCCCGATACTCTGCTGTTTATTGATTGGTTGATTCAGTTGGACGATATCTCTGATGAGGGGGAATTACAATCCATGCCTGAACATCATCAAGCCAAGGTGGATGTGACACTCAGCGTTCTTAAGACGCCCCCTTCGGCGTATGTACCTGGTCTACCTTATGCTGCTATGTTGCACGAGTGAGTACGAGCCCGCCGTTACTATCCAAAGCTTCCTTTGACACGCATTTGTAGTTTATGGAGGCGGCTGACCGCTACCGCGACTCCTGGCGCCTGCAGACGGTGGGTTTTGTTGACGAAGCAGTTCGCCGCGACCTCTATACTCAGATTGTCCGTAGATTCGCCCGCGCAGCGGAAGGATGGTGCCGCTCGCAAGTATGGCAATGTGCCAATCGGGCTACAGGGGAGATTCCCTCCGTCGATGATTTTATTGTGATGCGTCGGCATACAATTGGTGCAGGGATGGTAGAAGGTTTGATATCTCTGTTCACCAATACCTTGATTGCGGAAAATTGAAAATCTTCCCGCAGCTATGGTCGAATATGCATTGAATATCGACCTTCCTGACGAGGTCTTCAAACACCCTACCATCATGGCTATGTCCACGGCCACCAACGACATCATGACATGGCCAAACGTCTGTCTCGCTCTTCCGTTCATTCTCCCCGCTAACCTCGCCATTAAATTAGGATCTTTGCTCATTTAATGTCCGTTGTATAGCTCATACTCCAGTTTCACTAAAACTGACTTTCACTATCCTTCCTTAGAAAGAGCAAGCAGATGGGGACTATCAGAACCTCGTCTACTGCGTAATGGTCGAGCGCAGGCTCAAACTCCAGGAGGCTATCGATGCGGTTGTAGAAATGCTTGAGGAACGTGTACAGGACTATCTCCGTTTGAAGAGATCCCTGCCTTCCTTTGGCCCACAAGTCGACAAAGAACTTGTCAGGTACTTGGCGGGGCTGGAACATTATGTGCAGGGTACCGTAGTTTGGTACTACTCTCCTCGTGAGTGAGAATGCTCTGTGATTGAGCATATGCTGATTCCGAGTGCTAAACTTGACCATGATGTCAGGCTATTTTCGAGGCCTCGACATCTCCAACCGTACTAACCTCATTGTTCCTGTCTTCAACAATTCAGTATAGGGATGTAGTTGTCTTCAGATAAATACCTCTGCGAACAACACTTAAAACATTCACTAGTTCAGCGTAAACGCGTCCCATGATAGAGATGAACAAACACAACTTGAGATGCCACGATTGATGCACATGCAGACTACTCTACAAATAAATATGTATGGTCCGTTAAGATGTCCGTACACTAGAAATTAGTCCATATATCGCTAGAAAAGTGTCTTAAACCATTCGGGACTTAGTGGTCTCGGAGGTGCCCTCAAGGGAGCCGTATCACGAAGCCAATGTTTAGGCTTGACGATGTCGCGCAGGAGCCATGGGTGTTTCTGAAAGAAAAGATAAACATGGTGTATGTTCGAGCATAGGTATCGGCTTACTTTTATTTGATCCAAAGAAAGCCGGCGCCGAGGGTCTTTCTGGAGCATTTGATCCAAGAGTTTGATGA
The DNA here is from genome assembly GCA_029747585.1 of Pleurotus djamor. Taxonomy (NCBI): domain Eukaryota; kingdom Fungi; phylum Basidiomycota; class Agaricomycetes; order Agaricales; family Pleurotaceae; genus Pleurotus; species Pleurotus djamor. The sequence goes on along the minus strand of JAPEVF010000828.1, from coordinate 9,883 downwards.
CGGCAAAGCCCTCGTGTTGTGGATCTTTTGGATGTCTTCCTCCTGTGGGTATGCGCTCCGCACCCATAGTTTCGTCGACGTCCCAATCTTGGGAGCAGATCATGTTATACAAAACGAATTCGTTGTGATGAGCGTTCTGGTTCGGGGAAGATGGGACAGAGAACGGCGTATGTCCGAAGAGTAAGCAGTAAAATGTCACGGCTAGAGACCATATGTCGATGGCCTTGGTTATTGGAGGGCGAAGGGGTCGAGGGGCCTTCTCGCTGGCCAGCGAGGTCAAGGTATCTGACGATGTTCCAGATGGTTCTTTGTCGTTGTCAAAGGACCAGACTAGCTCGGGAGCTAAGAATGAAGGTGTCCCCATTCGTCTAGTCAAGTCGGAAGGAGGGAAGAGCAATGGGTCGTATAATGGCTTGAACGAATCGTATCTGTGGTTTCCACTGGGACAAGGAGCGACCCGCTCTGAAGGAACAAATTGAGATACTCCGAAGTCGATGATTTTCACTGTGCTTCGATCCGACGTCCACATGAGGTTGGCTGGTTTGATATCCCGATGAATGATACCGTGAAAGTGCACTGAGGTGAAACATAAGTAAACCCGTCGCCCCACAAGGCGTAGAAAGGACCCACAATATTCCAATCCAACAACGACGTCTCTTATTATTCTACGCGTCTGGTCCAGAAAGAGTAAAGGTTTTGAATCTTCATCAGCCCATTGTACCTGGCCACCAGACAGATATTCCAACACTTTGGTGCGGAAAGATAAACGAAAATGGGTCAGGTGGTTGCGAAGACAGTTCATATGACCGACCTAAGCATATTCGGTCTTTCTTTGGGTCGTCTATGACCTCAAGAAGCTGGACTAGGTGGACATGATGGCAGGCCTTCAGTACAGCAACTTCTCGCCTGATGCTGTGCTCCGTTGTCCCGAGTCTATCAGACGAGTTGGATTGATGGCTACGACGCAGGAGCCGAAGGCGATCTCTTGGGCCCGTGCGCTTCACAATTTTCATGGCCTGGACGTCATAAGCAAGTAGGTACAAATGTTGGTGAAAACGAACGCACCACAACTTCGTTGGTGTTCTCGTTAACACAGCAGTAGACCTCCCCAAACTTTCCGCTCCCAATTTTGACTCCCTTGCGGTACTGGTTGATTCTCTTTGAGCGCATTTCCAAGACATTGGTGGTCTTGACTTGTGGCCACGGTTCAGATTCTGGAACTGCATGGCAGCGACCCCACGGAAAACAGGAAGGCATGGAGGCAAGGCGCGTACTGCCAGAGGTATGGAGGAAGTTGAAACGATCCGAGCACGGCCCAAGCGCAGTGAAAACTTGCAAGGACGATCAAGTGTTGAGCATTCAGTTAAATCAGAGTGATGCACGCTATCAGGGTCGCACTGATTGGAACGACGCCGGCAACTTAGGCGGGTCCGTCCAGGGGAATTCCATTCAAGGGCGCTCTGGCGTAATCTATGTAGCAACTGTCCTGTATGTAGTGTGTGTATGGGAGACTGTAGAACTATTCCAACGACCATAGAGTAGAACCACAGACATGTGGGCCTTGCTCTCGAGTCAGTCCCACTGTCATGCATGTCGTGGGGCCGAAAGGGAACTTGAGGTTCCTCATGGCGCCATCTTGAACTGATGTCGCATGAGGCTAATCTCCAAGTTAGTTGCGCTGATAGGGTCGGAGGATTGGTAAATCTAGTAACAGTGCCTGTCATCCAATATAACGAATTTTGATGCCTCCGTTGCGGCTGCGTGCTTCCAAGGCTTCAAACAGAAGAGTAAGCTTCGGATAGGACGGACGAGGAACTTAGGATGGCAGACCTCTGAATTCCTCAGCCTCTTCTCGTTGCTCGTAATCCAGTACCAATTGCTTAAGTTGTTGTTGCTCAACCTTGTCTTGAAGTTGTGCGGAGCGAGTGTGGACAGCAAGGGCCGACTCAGAAGGAACGGCAATTTGACGAGTCTGAAGCAAATTGATTTCAACGATTGCATCCTCCCTTGAGCAGACGCTTGCACGTACCTGTTGTTTAGCGCCTCGTTTGGTGATCAACGTGAAGTTCATGGTGTCGTGCCCATCAGCAGTAGTCGCACCTCCCCCGACGTCATCAGGCCGCTTCTTGCGAGCAGCTGGAGGAATCACAGCGGAATCCCACATTGCTAGGGCGGTCTTCTTGTCGACGCGTCGGGACTCGGCTGATGTGTCCGTGACGAGTTTGGCTAGTTCTTTTGCAAATTCCGCCTCGGCCTCTTCCGAAGGTCCAAGGTTTTCTTGGAGACTATTGCTAGCCGACAGAACGACAGGCTCTTCAGGCGAAGGGGGGCGCTCATCAGACTATCGTTGAAAGGTGATGAGCTCGGTCCAATTTGCGGTTACTCAGATACTCACAGGCGAGTCCGCAGCGTCAGACTCTTCACCATCTTCTTCATCTTCCTCTGGTCTCGCTTCGTCGTCCTCATCACCACTACCTTCGCCACTTTCGTCACCACTGGCAACTGTGAGGGGTTAGCACAGAACTTTCGAAAATCCTTAGAGACTTACAACCGGCGTTTTGAAGTACGGCCGCGAACATCTCATCGACAAGTATGGCTGCTTGCTCCAATCGCCTCTCAAGCTGCAACTTGGGCCTCACAGCCTGAGGGCGTCAGCATCAGTCACTCAATCTTGACTTCCAAAAGTCAAACGCCGCACCTCGATCGAGTCGGTAAGCATAAACTCTATATCCATAGGAAGGTCCTCTTTGCAGAGAATATAATACTACGGACACTAAGTAACGGTTCTGGTCATTGGTTCAATGGTTGACAACTCACCTGGAAGAATGTCAAGAAACTGTCCAACTTCTTTTTCTGACTGCCTCGTTCGAAGCACATCCCACAAGTGTCGAGGAGGACGCAGACAAGCCGGATACGGAAGAAGTCATCCGGCATATCCAAAGAGCATGGCTGACGAGGGAGTGGGCGACCCTCAGCTGCAGTTTGCAAGACAAGAACGTGAGTTCGAATTGTGGATTGATTGAAAGAAAGAATACACACGATGACCGAATGTCGTCAGTGACCAGAGCGTATCAAATATGATCCCAGAACTAAGGATCCGGAAGATGTACAACTCCCCCAAGTACCTAATCGTGGCCACTCTTCTTTGATTTATCTTGTAGATGTTCTGTTCGAGACCGAGTCGGATATCTTCCAGGACTTGGTCTACCACAGATACAGCAAACTCGGGGTGGTAACGCTGCAGGTCATACGTCAACATGGCAAGTAAATTGATATTCCCGAACTTCAGCTTCCAAGGTTTGGTGAACACCTTGTGGAGACATCGAGCAACAGTGGGATCGTCCCAGTCGAGTTTTCGAATCAGTTTCAACACCTTATCGATGGTTTTCTTCGCCAAGACGTCGTATATGAGATGGCGGATGAACATTTCCATGGGCGTCCTCTCTTTTTCCTGGCGAGGTGGGCGTTCGGGTGGGTTGCATTGGTAATAGGCATTTTCTAGCAAGAGTTGTTGCCTTTGATCGAAATGTTGCATGCTTTGTTTGCGCCTCATCAATTCTAACTAACATGAGGAATCAGCAGCTTCATTCTGAGGCAAGAGGGGGAAGAGGGAGATTTACCATGGCACCAAACCTCTCTCGAGTTTTATCGCTCCGAAGTAGGAATCGCCCACAGCCTTCCAATAGCAATGCGACGTTCTCGACATTGGTACCAGTGAAGTCATCCAAGCATACTTTGAAGATGTGAAGGATAAGGTGGGTCGGGACGACGCCAGCCTTGGTCAAGTTTGACAAAAACGTGATGTTCTAGTGGGCTATCAGCAAGTGTAAGGGAAGGTGCGTAGTGAGTGTGTTCACCTTCAATCGAACCTCAGACAGCTCTTTGACCACGTTTTTCTTGCGTTGGAGATATCTGAATTCTTCTTCTAACTGATTTATTCTTCGTTAGCCTTCATAGATTCACCGGGAGGATACTCACGATTGCCAAGATGTCCACCCCAATATCGGGCATATAAGGATTGAGAGTAGCGATCAACCGTGAATAATGTGGTAAGAGATCTGTTCTATTCTTAGGGACTTGCGAGAGGAACTACACTGGAAGTTAGTTAGGACCAAGGCAGACAAGAAGGGGTCGTACCTTGACGAGTCGTTTCCGGGCTGCTTTCGAGTTAAGAAAGGCGAAATCGACGGCAGCTTGGTCGATTAGAGCCCTATTTGTGGCATCTGGGAGTCGGGCNTAGGAGAGCTGTGAGCAGTTGAGAGGGACCTTGAGGGGCCAATTGAGGGGAAAGTGGCGGCGTCCCTCCTTTTGGTGTCCCAGGTGTTGGTGTGGCAGTCCTGCCAGGCAAGCGAGGATGAATAACACAAGAAGGTGAAGAATGTCCAAGACGCACTCATCCACTTCTTCCGTTTCCGGTTCAGCTTCTTCCACGTTAGTCACATTTTGGGCATCAGATGTCGACAACCTGGCTAACTCTTCCTCCAATTTACGAACTTCGTCCTTCTCTCGTTCCTTGTCCAAAGCTTCAGACTGAGCCGCATCGTCAGGGTTAACTTCTTGTTCATCGATACCAAGAACGCTCTTAGGTACGAAATCTTTAAGATCTTGTATGTCTTCGTAGAATCGACGTTCTTCTTCATCTTCCCATTTCCCACCTGTGACCACGATGTCATCTGAGTCGTCTAATGAGTTGCCATTATTCACTCCGATCTGGATGGACTCCGACTTTTGACTGGCAACCGGGAGAGCAGGGAGAGGCAGCCAAAGTAATTCCGAGAGGCTGAGGTGCCGTCAAATTAGATAACTTGCGAGCATTTGCGTAACTCGCTCACGTTTGACAACTGGATAACAGTTTTTCATATCCCTTGGTCATCTTCTCGTATGCTTGTTGACGGTCCTCAAATATCTCTCCGGAACGAATGTAAGCTTCATGATTCCTCCTATCTTGGTCTTGAAGACGCTGTAGGATGGACAATCAGTGCCATAGAAACGTTGTGGCACTTAGGCCGAGTAACGGCGAACCTTGTGTTCGTGTAGCAATTTCTTACAAACAGATTCGAAATAGCCTTCACACATGCGTTTGAAACGATCACGAATATCCTTTTCAATGAGCTCAAGCTCATCCGAGCCCAATGACGGGAAGTTGACTTCGTTAGTAACAGTAGAAGACATGGTRCCTGGCTGTGCTGAAGGGGGGAGTTGCTTCGAGGCTCCGGGGGGAACAATACCAAGATAAGGCCATGAATAGGATTTGAGAAACGTTGAGAGCAGTGGCAAGGAGGACAAGCTGGGATCATTTGACAACTAGAGCCAAGTTTATTGAATCCTACTAAGTATATGCATGTGCTCACCAACTCTTTGATTACTTTCATAATCCATTCACCACCACTTCGATTAGGCGCGTCCTTGATTATTCCCATCATCGCCAGCTCACAGCTCACCCGCAGTACGGGACGCTGTCGAGCCACTCGAGAAGCATCCTCCTTCTCACGTTGTTCGGGAGCCAAAGAGGCTAACGACGCTCGAGATGGCGCAGTGAGCGCCGCGCCGAGGGCAGACAAGAAAGGTGGCGTAAAGGTTGTTGGGAATCGTCGGTGAAGTAAACATATAATCTGCGTTGCGACGATCAGGCGCTACACGGACATGATACTCACGCGACATCTCACCTCGACCGCACTCCATACGTCTCTCTCTGTCTTGCATCGTGAAATGCCTTCTAGAGCGGCGCTCGATATCTCATCCACGTATTTCTCCAAGGAGAGCGTATCAATATCCTTCATAATTTGGTCTCGATTATCTGCGGCCATCGACTGGCGCATCCTTTTTATAAGTGCAGTGTGCCTCTTGAGCGATGAGTCCAACAACGATCCATCTATCCACAGTCAGCTTATGGCATGGCAGACGTAGCGGCTGTATCTACATACCTTTTGCTTCAGGGTGTGAATTAAGCTCCTTGAGCTTTGCTCGCTTTTGCATTCGGGCTCGTTCCTCATCGAGTTTAGCGGTTGGCACTYCAGAGCGCGCCGATTGTTGGTCCATGAGTGTGAAAGAGGAAGTTGAAGTGGATGACTGGGAAATAAGCGCCACCGAAACTCTGCCGCCTGCGTCCATGCTTGATTCTGATGACTTCGAATTTGACGATGATGTCTTCGACGAAACTACCTTGGCTGCCCTCGATGAAGCTGAGAGCAGCTATTACTCCACCAAAGCCRCCRCCACCACTGTCCATGAACATACCCCTCCAGACCCTCCTCCAGCGAAACGCCAAAAGACCTTTCATCCACGACCGGTTTCTTCATCAAAGATAACTGACCTCGATGACCTACCCGATATCTCTGTTCAGGATGACGGAACCTATGGTATCGGTGCCCCTCATAGCTTGAAAAGCCTCAATGTCATCCAGCATAGTACACCCAAACGGATYGCAGGCTTTCAGCGTCCACAAGTTCTTGACACRGGCACCAGCGGACTAGCTTCCACGTTAAATCCGAAAGACATCAGTGCTTCGTCCTCTTCAGCAGCGCGTCGTCACGTAGGTGGCTCAGAAGAACCTCCGGACGCGCTTCGCCAGAAGTTCGAGGAGGTCTGTAGGCCTGACTCGGTCTCCAGGTCTACCATCAGACTCATTACTGCATCGTTTTAGCTTCAGAACATAAATGCACAACTACAAGCACAGCTACTTCAAGTCACCGACTCTGTTCTGAGTAAGGAAGGGGAAGTCTCAATTTTGAGGAAGACCATGGAGAAGGTAGCCTTCTTTTTGCGTGTCCTGCGACGCGTTTCCATTGATTTCGCGTCGTCATCCCAGACCGCAAAAGATCATACAAATGAGTTGTCGAGAATGCGAATGGTGCGAGAAGAAGCCGAAGCCAAGCAAAAGCAGATTCAGAGACAATTGAAGGAAGAGATCGAAATCTTGAAAACTCAATTCGCATTCAAGGTGATTTGACTAGCATCTTGTCGATACTCTCTKACATGCCTTCCCTTCTAGCAACAGGAGCTTCAATCATCCCTTCATGGTCCCACAGTACCTGGTTCAGCTCGACCCAAGAAGTTGAGCAACCTCGTGTCTTCTACGCCTCTGGCCAAAACGACGACATGGGAACATATCCCGGGGCCAAGTGCAAGGCCGTTCGAAACACCACGTCGAAATCGCTACCTTCCCTCCCAAGCCGACAATTCAAAGCTCGCAAACCCCCGATTTATGAAGTCTCCAGCCGCTGCTCGTAAATCGGCCATGCTTCCCGGTTTTGAAAACGCGTTTATGCCATCCTCTCCGGTGAAAGGCACCCAAGCGACCTCAAACAAGGGGAAAATGCGGGCTGTTATACCTCAAGAAATGGATATCTTTGAACAACCTGGCCCTCAGTCTCCCATCTCAAATACCGAAGACCTCTTTGGCATGGATGTCGACCCAGCGCCGCAAATGGTGGCCGAAATGACCCAGCCTGCCAAAGGAGGTTCATCGGCAGTTGTGCCTGCGCCTACGAAAGAAGTAGTCATCGAGTCCATCGAACCCTTTGATTTCAACGCCGAGGTACGTTGAAATTCCTGTCACCGCTTAGGCTAATACAATTTGGCTACAGTTATCACGTATAATATCTACCCACACGACGAAGCAGTCAAACATGCTGACTTTACAGCTTCTCGTTGCAGTCAACGTACCTGAGTCAAAAGAATACGTCGAGGCTTGCGCATCGGTGATACGTGTTTTGGCGACCAAGTCAGATCACCCAACTTCCTTCCAACTGAACGTTCAAACGATCACCGACGCTTTTACTCAGATGCTGCCCATCTTCATCTCTTCACGACTGGTAAGTTTCCCTTAGCTATGGAACAACGAAGGTTTAAGAATTTAGATACTTCCTTTGCTATGCTTGCTTGATTTACTAGCATACTTAACGATTGCACTCCCGTTCGTCTCTGCCTCACTACTATCTCGCACACCAACGGACTCGGAAACGCCGTTGGTCATGGTCCATCTTAAAGATATAGTATCGACATTCTTAGCACCTGCCCTGACTACTGAACACAAATGCCCCTTAACCTTGGCTTCCATCGATCTACTTGAAGGCCTTTGTTGGTCAGTGACCGAAGAACTCACCCCAAGGCAAGCACAGCTCGCTTGGTTGGAAGAGGATGTCTGCTTACATCCCATCATAGACTCTCATCTATTGTTACGGACCCCGACATGATACCCTTTCTCTTAGACAATTCTCAGCCCAATGTTGTATTAACCAAGGTCGCTCGCTTATTATGTAGCCTAGCCACCCGTAAGTTCATCCTCGCTTACTCCATCGCTTGCTCATGGTATCGCCTAGATATACCCTTGACTCGCTCTATGCTGAATGCCCCTGATACCACCCGTCCTAACAGGGTCCCCCTTTTGGAGCGTTTATCAACTTATCTAGTGAACCGGCGCGAAGGATCTGACGTGAGATTCCCCCCNGACATCCCAAGCAACGGTTGTAACACATTGACCATAGGTTGAAGATGTCCATAAACTTATACTCTGCTTTTTCGGAACCTTATCTTCAGATGCTGAAGCTCTCGAGGTTCTGGCTGGCTCCCCGATGCTCATTCCATCTATATGCACCTACATCTACAATTTAGCTCTTCCTCTATGGGAGGAAGATGTTCGGCTTTCGGCCCATCCAGAATTAGCGGACAAGTACGTCTTCTTCACTCGGAATGTGTTTTATCCGCCTGACACCTCGACAGTATCGTTCAATCAATACGGATCGCACTCTTTCTACTTCACCATCTCGTCTTCAGTCCAAAATCAGACGTTGATCTAGTTGCCAAACTTCAACAAGCACCTCCCCGACACTTAAACGGCGCAATACATACCTTCATCGTTTGCATTGGGCGTCTGAGTTATGCTGAGCCGCCATCCTGGATGACGCCACAAGCTTCTCAGGCTTTGGAACGGGTCGTTGGTTCGTTTCTTGTATGACTCCACAGTTTACTCACTCTGACTGAAGACCTTCACAGACCTGGCTAGGGAGCTCATTGAGCAGGTTGTAGATGGCCCCGAAGGCGATGCCGTATGGGAAGTTTACCACGGAGAGTTTCGCGGCGTCAACATGGACGAAGAGGAGATGGAAGCCCAGCTGCTGGGCACTCAGGCCTCAGTATAACGTCGCAACCTCGTGCTGGTGTAATGACTGTGACATATAACTAACATCGACGGGCCGTTGTTTCAATGTTGCAAACTCGGGCGGCGTACTGCGTATGTTTTTGGTAATTCTGACCACGCCGCTTGTGCACCCCTTCCCGAGTTAGGTCAACCAGAGTCAGCGTACAGGGTTTCAAACATGCGGCACCACAACGTGTCTTTCAAGTGGTCAAACATGACTTACATGTTGCCTTCGCTTGTTTCGGGTGTCCTCTGGATAAGCTTCGCAGGGCATGCCGTTCGCTAATGCCGCGAGGGTTTTGTTATTAAACCGCTACTCTTGATAATATTTACCTTCCCAGAACCCTTGCACCATCCACTCATCCCCCGTTTCCATTCCGCAGCCAGACCGTCCAGAACAAACTACCCTACTACAATATGCCAGTCGGTGACCACTTCACCAGCCCTTTCCTAAACGACTCTCCATTAGATGCCCATCTTATGATGCCGCTCGATTCTCCTGAGTGAGTTCACTGTTTCCCCCGGTGATGGTCCCGCTCAACTAGAATGTCCAGTGCATCGACACTACATATAGTAGGTCAGGCGCGCGAGATGACAAATTCGCCAAGTCCACTTGCCATGTTGCTATCGGACCCAGGAGCTCTGGAGAGTACACCACATAGGACTAGTACCCCCCAAGAAGTCCAAGCGCTCTGGATCTCCCCGGAGAGACCACAAATCCATGAACGCACTGTTGTACGAGTT
>JAPEVF010000827.1:0-19744 GCA_029747585.1 Pleurotus djamor | reverse complement strand
GTTCTTTCTGGCCACTTTCCTTTTCGATGGGGCAGCTCGTGATTCATCTCCGTTACTAATTTACTATACCCTTTTACCACTATTGCTTTTCGGCATGTCCTCATGCTAATGTCCCGATATAATATCATTGCCCAGTGTCTATTGGCATAATCTATCTCCTTATTTTCTCGTCACCCTGTCCCGCCAACGACGCGTGACGTCATTAATATTCCGGTCTCGCCGCTCAAATTTAAGCTTTCGACCACCTTCTCCTAATCGGGACACCGCACGTCTTCATTGAGTGGCCCAAGGCTTTCAACCGATCGCCCTACCACACTTGCCGTATTTGTGACCGGAAGCGGACCATTGCCTGATCTATGCTCGGTCCACTCGCGATTTCTTCTGACCACTCTTCCAAATTGGGATTGTTTTTGGCTACCCAACTTCATTGTTCTGCATTCTTTGACAAGTCTTTGACCAACTGCAGTCAATTCGATGCCCACTTTCTTCTCCTTGGCAGCCTCTAGATCTCCACTGGACCTCGCCGCTCGTATAAAAGGCGGGCATGTAAACCATCAAGGTAAGACGTTCCCGCCGTTGGGCTCCCTCGTTCTGAGTTGTGAACCCTCCCCCAAGTAATACGTTGAACCATCAGTCAAGATGAACCCATAATCCTTACCTACCTAGCTCGTACGCTCAGATGTCGCTGATATAATTTGTCACCTCAATCCTCTCCATGGCCTCTAATAAATTCATCTGGTTCAAGGGAGCCTGGTGTGTTTGCGACAATTAAAGTACGATGGTACAAACCAAGATATTCCTGTTTTGCTTTCGTATTGGAAGGCCTAGACGGGCCCGACTCCGTTGGACACCTAACATGGCTGGGCATACCATATCTGCGCCTGGCAAGATGTAGCGTCCCCATAGGCTCTTCTTGGCTGGACGAGCTTTTTCATTCAAATGCCGTTTCGAGAGTCCACCTGAAGTCCAGATTCTGCAGCGTGACGGACAGGTGGAATATAGGTAAGCTCCGAGTGCTGTTGAATTGCTGTTGAAGTGCCTACTCTACCTCTTCTTGTTCACTTATATGGACGCCACGGACGTGCGTATCATAGGTACGTCCACACGATGCCCTACGATCGTGAAGGCCAGACACTTCAAGCATCAATCGCGAGGCAGAGCCAACCCCTTGCACGACACACATCCAGGGGGTCCTCTGAAATTAGCAAAAGCTCGTCGGTTTTAAGTTAGTATATTCACTAGCCCGAATCATTCGGCGTCATACTACGGACTTGCGGGGGACACGACAGACAAGCTAATTCCTCTGAGTATAAAAGCGATAACGAAGGCACTCCGAGCCCGCTTGGCCTACATCCTTATCCACCCGTCCCCCGATTGAAATAATCCGCGATAAGATAAGTCGCGCACGTGGCGGCGATCGAAAGCTGTCCAGGCATTGCCAAGCCAGTTCTCGCGTTACTTTCACGCCAGGAAAAAGTGCTGCATGTTTGCTGCGTCCCACCTTTCCTTCTTCCCTCCGACTGTCACCGCAGGATGGATGTAGACGTAATTGCTACTGGCTTGGAAACGCCAGTATGGCCTTTGCTGAAGACTGTATTTGCTGTGAGGACTGTTTTTACGATTGTGGCTTCACGCTGATCACCCCTTTTGGCTTGTGTTCGGACAATGTGTGAGACAGTCAATTCTCGAGGTATTCTTGCTATGCATAGCTGGATATGTACTTGCGGGACAAGGTGTATTGGATAAGAAGACGCAGAAGGTGAGCTCATCATTGGAACTGCGTGGAGAGTTCGAGTTTATATGACGGTTCACAGCAACTCAACAAGCTCAACGTCTCTTTGTTCACGCCGTGTTTGCTATTTTCGAAAGTAGCTTTCTTCTTGTCCCCAGGTGCGCTTGTTTCCTTCCCACTTTATCCAAGTTTCGTCGGTGCTGATGACTACCACCAGCGAAATTGAAAGAGTTATGGATAATACCAATATTCTTTGTTGTTGTTACCGTTACTTCCATGTCGATCGCATACGTTCTTGGATGGGCTTTTCGCTTAAAAGCTTCTCAAAGGTGCGTTCTACGTAGTCCCGGCATGGTCAATGTAACATCTGTGGCCACTCAGGAACTTTGCGATGGCGGCGGCCATGTTCATGAACTCAAACTCCCTGCCAGTCGCCCTAATGCAGAGTCTTGTTGTCACCGTGCCCGGGCTCAAGTGGGGCACTGAGGACAGCAAGAACGCAATGGTGGGACGATCCCTCACCTACCTCGTTTTGTACAGTACTCTCGGCATGGTGGTAAGTCTTCTATCCATCTCTCCCTTGTATTCCTATTTGTGACGGGAGTTGGGATTAGCTTCGATGGAGTTATGGGGTCAGATTATTGGCCAGCGCTGATGACGAAACACCGTCTAGGACGTCAAGTGAGGCCGATATCAACGAGCGAAGCCCCCTACTCGATTCCTATAACAACGAATCTCGCGTTACGGTGGACCCGGGCTCTTCTGACTCTCTTTCCGAGGTGCTCTCACCAAACCAACCTCCCCTGCGCAACGGCACCCTTCGTCCCCCAAGACCTCCCCGCCGCCGCACCACCTTCTACAAGTCTTTCCCCAACTCTCCAAATGAGTCAACCACGCATTTGCCACGAGTCGAGTCCACAACACCGTCTAGCGATGAATCGGATGATGGTGACGACGACTATGACGTGGAGAACCCTGCCCCAACTCAGATGCGCCATCATTCTCCTGCCCCTCCGTCTTCCAGGGTTGCTGTGTTTTTCCGACATGCCCTTCGCCGACTCGGACGATGGTGGTCAGCGTTCAACGATTTCATGACAGTTCCATTGTGGGCTGCTATCGCTTCCGTCATTGTTGCTCTGTACCAGCCACTTCAGCATCTCCTCGAAGTACACATGCAGCCTGTCAAGCATGCTCTGAATTCCGCTGGAAACTGTTCCATTCCATTGACCCTCGTTGTTCTTGGAGCGTATTTCTATCCCACGCCAACGGAGACCAACCAACCTAGTTCAGCGACGAATGGAGTCTCGTCGACAGCAGGTGTCGTGCCATCGTCATCGTCTAGCTCCCTCTTCAAGAATGTTCGAGACTTGTTTGCGAAAGGCAAGCTTTCCCGCGGAGCGCCGAGAGGCCATCATTCCGCTGCGAAGCGCTTTGGCGAGACCAAGGCGGTTATTATTTCCGTTGCGGCCAGGATGATCCTGACACCCTTGGTTCTCATTCCTTTGATGGCGGTTGGTGCTACCTATGACATCCCGAAGGTCTTTGACGAGTTAGTGTTTCCCTTTCTATCCCTTGCCACCGTGTTGATGTCGTCTTGGCAGTCCTGTTTTCGTCGTCGCGAATGTACTATTGATCTCGTCGCCGCCGGCACTGACACTAGCTCAAGTTAGCATTCCCCACACGCTTCATGTCACGACATTGGTATTGACGCGTGGCACTATTTTTAGATCACTCAAGCTGCATCAGGAGACGCGTTCGAGCGACTAATCAGCAGAACTATCTTTTGGTCGTATTGCATCGTAACCCCTCCTGCAACGATTCTATATGTTGTCATAGGCTTGCTTCTGGCAAAATTATAGTTTCCCTTCTCTCCTTGTTGTCAAGCATATCAATTATTTATTATATTTCCTCTCGGACATGACCGCAGAATGTATGGCCTCGAGAGTCACGCCGATCTCTAGACACCATTCATCCTGTCATCTCTCTATATGACAATTGAGGGGCATCGATGTTAGTGTCGATTTTACCTTTCTTCTCATCCCCTCCTCACCATTCTATCGTCTTCCATCGTGTTCATAGTATAGAACCCAGAACTCTGTCTTGGAGCTCTTCTTTACCGTCCATTAGATTGCCCATATCTTCCCTCTTTACTTATATAGACTGGTTTCTCGCTCTTTCTTGGTGGTCCACAAACGCTTACTCTATATCCCATTTGTGTAGCTTATGTACGCGCTTTGTTTTCTTTGGCAAATACAATATGTTTGATATGTTACATGCATGAGACGTAGTAACTACGAAGGCCAAGAGCAAGCTGAGGACGGAATAAACAAGGACAGCGGTCAATTATGGACGTAGTGTCTGAATATGTTGTCGTGGACCACTGTGAAGTCTCTGGTAGAAGAGAGCATTAGAAAGATATACCGTAACCGCGATGCAAGGACATACCCTTCAGTGTGTTGATGTGTTGGCTTTTCGATAGGTGCATACACAGGACGACCAGCTTCATAAATGTTATTATCATCGACAAGGGGTCCTCGGGATATTCCAGAGAGATTGACATTAGGATCCGTCTGGAGGCTGAGCTTTCCGAGCTTCTGAACTATATTTGGAGAATATTGCCCGTCGTCGAGACGGAAGGCGTACTCGATAAAGCCTTCTTCATGGACAATGTCTTCAATGACTCCCGAGAGGTTGACGTTAATCTTCTGGCCAATGTATAGGCAAGGCTGTTCCAAGGGCAAGCTTCCGGCCATCTCTGAGTCCACATTACCGAAGTCGGCGTCGGTGTCAGGCGAGGAAGGACGCGTACAGACATCGCCCCAGCCACTGCCACTGCCACTAGTGCCCGAGTCTGAAGCAGAGCCGTTGTCTTCAGGCAGGTCTGAAGCCCGTCGTACATAGCCATACTGAACGTAAGGTTTCAAGTCCGTGTTGATCTTGATCTTTGAGGTGATATGGCCTCGGGAGCCTTGTTGTCCGGAAGGCATGATAATGAGGTGGATAAGTAGGATGTAGAAAAATCGAGGCTAACGGCGGAGAGAGATTCGGAGGAGAGGGTGCTGAAAATCTTGAAGATTTACATGCCCGCCTTTTATACGAGCGGCGAGGTTCAGTGGAGAGGCTGCCAAGGAGAAGAAAGTGGGCATCGAACTGACTGCAGTTGGTCAAAGACTTGTCAAAGAATGCAGAACAATGAAGCTGGGTAGCCAAAAACAATCCCAATTTGGAAGAGTCGTCAGAAGAAAGCGCAAGTGAACGTCGCATAGACCAGTGGATGGTCCGCTTCCGGTCACAAATACGGCAAGTGTGGTAGGGCGATCGGTTGAAAGCCTTGGGCCACTCAATGAAGACGTGCGGTGTCCCGATTAGGAGAAGGTGGTCGAAAGCTTAAATTTGAGCGGCGAGACCGGAATATTAATGACGTCACGCGTCGTTGGCGGGACAGGGTGACGAGAAAATAAGGAGATAGATTATGCCAATAGACACTGGGCAATGATATTATATCGGGACATTAGCATGAGGACATGCCGAAAAGCAATAGTGGTAAAAGGGTATAGTAAATTAGTAACGGAGATGAATCACGAGCTGCCCCATCGAAAAGGAAAGTGGCCAGAAAGAACATAGGGAACCAGTTCAAAGCTTGAACCCACCCTTCCAGAGACGACCAAAGACATTGCTGGGATCGTATCTGCGCTTGATGAGCTTCAAGCGACGGTGGTTATCCGCACCGTAAGAAGGATACACCTTCTGCTCAGGCAAGGCGTAGTTGGAATACAACCACGGGTGGAACACATTGCGTCGCTTTGCCTCAGCCGTCGCCCAGTCAATCACACCGCGCACGGCGGCTTCCATGGCGGCATCATCGGACTTGGACGCCCACACCGTATTCAGGTTCAGCACTGCTCACGGGCAGTCATCAGTGTCGGTTCGAACAGGTCGTAGACATAGAGGACACTCACAGATGAGATCACCATCGCTTGGTGACAGTCCCAAAGGCGTCCCACCGTTCGCAGCAGTCGCTTGAAGATGTGTGACGGCGACTGGCTGGAAGGACGCTGACCATTGCACCTGTGGCTTTCCAACAAGCGGCGCAAACAGCTCATGACACTTCTCGTAGATCCCAACCGCCATCGCCGCATCCACCTTGAGAGTAATAGTCGCAAAGATCCGTCGCAGGCCAGCAGGGTAAGCAGAATCAACCTCCCCACTCAACGACTGTTGATTCGTGTTGCTGCGGATAGAGTCTGTGCCGTTGATGTAGGGTACGCTCAGCATGTCAGAGAAGAGGTCCGTTTGAGACACATCAGCTCCGAGGTATGCATACGAAGAGAAGATCGTGTCGTTCTGCATGACCTCGTTGTAGCCCCAGACCACGGAGCCACCGCCGTGAGGATCGTTCCGGAGCTTCACAATCATCTTTGCCATTGCATTGAAGATTTCAGGGCCAATGGATACATTGTGGCCACGGAAACCACCCCACTTGGGCGTCAAAGGGTATGTCTTGACGTCGAAGCGCGTGATGATACCGAAATTCGTGCTGCCTGCCTTGAGACCCCAGAAGAGGTCAGGATGAGAACCACTGTTCGCATTGATGACACGTCCATCAGCGAGGACGACTTCATAGTTGACAACGTTGTCGGAAGCGAATCCGTGTTCAGGCGATAGGTTGGAGAAACCACCTGCATATGTCATTCATTCAGCTCAATTTCAATTTGTTCAAGGGTATCGGCTGACCTCCAAGGATGAATCCTCCAACCCCAACAGTGTTAGAGCGACCACCCACGACAGTGACTCCATGAGGATCCAGCGTATCGTAGACTTGGCCCCAATTCCCTCCAGGACCAAGGCTTGCCACTGTCCTGTCTGCGGACAGACTGACGCCATCGATGCGTCTCAGATCAATTGCGACGCCAGGGCTCTCAATGTTCGCTGCGCCAGCCCATGGCATATTCCCCACTGACCGAACAGAGAAAGGACATCTTCCCCTCTTCACAATCTTAACCGCGTCGGACACGTCCTGAGCATTGGTAGCAGCAACGCGACATTGAGCGACGAGATCCGAGTTCTGAGTGGTGTAGTAGGAGGAGCTGAGCTCTTGGAACCCCGCCGAACCCGGGAGCATGACTTTATCACTGCCCAGCTTCTTCAACAAACGTTGACACTATAGGCAATGGTGTTCAAAAGGGCGTGATCAATTTGGAGGAGAAAGGTGCTTACACAGTCGTTGTTTCCGAGATTGGGCTCTCTCAGCTCATTGCTGATGGTGGCTGCCTGTGATGAAGCAACGAGAGCGAGAAGAAGTAGCGATCTGACAGAGGACATGTCGAGGAATGCCTGAGGATCGTTTGGATGATGAACTTCGACGCAGCGTCAGCTCTCCTTTTATTCTACAGGTCAAGTTGCATGCCCCACTCTCTCGTCGGCCCCGCCCCCTTCCGACGAAGAAAAGAAACATCCCCCACTACGACCCACCGACGTTGGTGTGCCTAGTAGATGGGATGGACGGTACCTAGACCAGCATATCCACGAGCAAGATGTGGATACGTTGGATGGAGTAGTTGTTGAACTGTCTCCGAAGCCACACTTGAGCGAATTGGCGATGATCTAGATGTGGGGGAACCGAGCGAGACGGCCCAAAAGTAGCACAAACGAGGTCTCGAGGGTGGCACCAGTCCCACTAGCAACTCAACCGACGCTAGCACAGCCAGGAACCGGTAAGCTGAAAAGTCAAAAATTGAGATGTTAATCAACGAAGTTCCTGGAGTCAAATAGCATTTTACTCGCCAAATTGAGTCACTTGCAGCGGTTGCTTGCTTTCATGGGCTTCCTAGTACGACTTTCTAGAGTCAGGACAATATTCTGACCTCGAGGGTTTATGTCTCCAATCAATGAGGCCTCCCATCCTAAGCTTTGTATAGATGTATATTTGTTGGCGAAGCTTGATTTTGAACTCACATACTTCAATTCGGAAGAGGCAACCTGGCGATCTCGAATACGGTGAGCCCTATAGAAAACGCAATGTGGTAAGTAGGTAACTTCGAAAATCGAAGTTAAGTTTTCCCAAATCAGTTCTGGTTGCGCGCTTGCCTTTGTCGTCAACGTCAACTTGACTTTTATGTAACGATTTTTTAAACTTCACTTCCTCCCGAGACCGCCATGAATAACGAGCGACGCATTCCAGGAATATCCAAGCCGACGTCTGGGGTAACGAGCGATGGAGAAACACGTGTCGCCGTTAGCAGAGTTGAAAGCTCCGTCCGCCTTGATTTCCCCAATGACCCTGGGACTCCATCTAATTTTCTTCCTTGAAGCTTGAAGCTAGACGAACCACCTCTTGTCTTCCTACCACATTCATCTATCGCCGTCGCGCACAGTGAGAACGACATTTCGCAGGCTCAGGACAGTCGTCGTTGCGACACAAACTTGCTTCAATGACGGCTCAGCTAGCACTGAGATTCCGTGGGCCCCGCGTCGTCACCTGTTCCACTCGAGGAGTCCGTCTCTACCATGATGAGTCGTTCGGTTTCAGGAGGCCCAGAGGATTCGTTGTGCCAGACTGTGAGGACCTGTTTCTCGACTTTGTCCACATTTGTTCATCGGCACAATTGCGCATATAGACACCGAGGCACAATTGAAGAATAGGTCGGAGAACGCGCCGCTGCTACGATATGTCGATTCCATGCGTACGCATGGCCACAGAGCTGCACGTATCGATCCGTTAGACATCCTTCATCGTGAAGAGGTCGCCGCTTTAGATCCGGCCCGCTATGGCCTCACAGACCCATCGCGGAAATACGACGTCAACGGGATTGTCTGGACAAAGCCAGTGGACTCTGCCGAAGACGCTGAAGAATGGTGGACTCTGGAAGAAATTGTGCAGCACTTGCGTAGGGTTTATGTGGGACCCATCGCGTACGAATACATGCATTCCCCCTCGAAGACCGAGCGTCTCTGGTTCTCTCACTTATTGGAGGAGGCGAGCTATGAAGTTAGCGATGTTGGAGAACGCAGGAAGAGGAGGATACACGAGTTGCTAGCTCGAAGTGAAGTCCTTGATCATTTCCTCCAACTCAAGTTCCCGAACTTGAAGCGTTATGGGCTGGAGGGTGGAGAGTCCATGTTGCCCGCTTTAGACTCGTTATTCTCTGCAGCTTCGCAAGGTCAGTACAACTTCCGATCTGTACAAGGAAACGATGATAAACTTGTTAACAGCTGATGTACAACATATTATCCTTGCCATGCCCCACCGTGGACGGCTGAATCTGCTCACGGACTTGCTCAAGTACTCGCCCGCTTCCTTGTTCAACAAAATCAAGGGTGGATTCGAGATACCAGAAGAGCTTGGTGCTGAAGGAGATGTTCTTAGTCATTTAGGTGCGGCCCTCTTGCTTTCGCATCTTCTCGTTTATTTAATCGAATAACCATAGTTGCCTCACCCACTTTGCAATACGACGGTGCCCAAAACTCACTTAAAGTGTCCCTTCAGCCTAATCCCTCCCACCTCGGTGCGTTGAGTCTTCGCATCCATACCTCTCTCCTTCTCATGCCACCTACACTCTACAGAGGCTGTCAACCCGGTAGCTCTTGGCAAAACGCGTGCAAAGCAATACTCCCTATTGAAAACCTCTCCTGCTAACTGTAAACTCGGTGACAAGGCTATGTGTGTTCAGTTGCACGGTGATGCAAGCTTCGCTGGTCAAGGTGTTATCATGGAAACCTTCGGTCTTAGTAAGTCTCCGAAGGACTTTATTAGCCAGAAGACTCTGACCGTTGATTTACGCAGGTAATTTACCTCATTTCACCAGTGGGGGAAGCATCCACTTGGTCGTTGAGTGAGTCGATCATCCTCGCTGTGAAACTGCCCCTTATTTTGACATGATCTTTCAATAGTAATAAGTGCGTATTGTGGGATGACCGGGTCTCCTCGTTCTCTAATAGCACCATGGTAGCATCGGTTACACCACACCCGCAAGCACCGGTCGCTCGTCCCTATACTGCTCAGATGTCGGCAAGATGATCAATGCACCCGTCCTTCACGTCAATGGAGATCACCCCGAAGGCAAGTGCATCTATCTCTTGTACACTAAGTCTCTTCTAAGTATCTCATGTAGACGTCGCGCGAGCCATGGACATCGCGTTCAAATACCGTAATCACTTCCGTAAGGTCAGTGGACCTTATATGAGCGCTTTCAGAAAGAGCGATTTACATCATTCTACTTCAGGATATCATCGTTGATTTGTTGGTCTACCGACGATGGTAATGTCTTGTTTCTCTTCTTCACCCGTAATTTTCTCATCTTCATTGCAGGGGGTAAGCGTCACTGCGTCTGTCGTGATTATTATGTTCCCAACACATTCTTCGCAGTCACAACGAGTTGGACGTTCCCGATTTCACCAGCCCGCTCATGTACGAGAAAATCCGTGCACGTCGATCGGTTCCCCAGCTCTACGAGGATAAACTCATCGTACGCCTTTCACTCCAACACTGTCCCCCATACCATACCCTTAACCCACCTTCTCTTCTTAGGCGGAGAAAGTCCTCGATGTTGATCAGGCCGCACATGTCAGGGATTCGTACAAGACGTATCTCAACGAAGAACTTGTCAAATCAGCGACTTGGGAGCCGTTTGCTTCCATGCTTGAAGAGCAATGGAAGGGAATTGTTTGGCCAACCAGTAAGGAAGCTGAAGGCAATCCTGTCACTGGCGTTTCCAAGGACGTTCTAGTCCATGTTGGTGAATCAAGCGTTGCCACTCCCACGAACTTCGTGAGTCTTCTCCGTGTGTACCGTGAACAACTACGCAAACTGAACCCTGGTTTTTGTATCAGGAAATCCACCCCAAGCTGCAGAGACATGTTAAGAACCGCTTGACGAGCATCAAAAATGAGAAGGCTTTGGATTTCGCTACTGCTGAGGTATAGAGCCCCGCCCATTATCACCTGGGCGCTGATTCTATCTGAACTCTGTAGGCTATGGCATTCGGCTCTCTCATGCTTGAAGGCAATGACGTTCGGATTTCCGGTCAGGATGTTGGCCGAGGGACGTTCAGTCACCGCCATGCTATGCTCGTTAACCAGAAGACCGAAGGCGTCATCGTACCACTCAACGACACCCTTGATGCACCTGGGAAGCTTGAGCTCGCTAACAGTGAGTGAACCTGTATTCACTGGCTCCCATCTGGCTTATCTCGATTGTAGGTTCGTTGAGTGAAATGGCTGTTCTTGGGGTTCGTATGGTCTCCTCTCCCTTCGATCCAACCACGTTCTGATCCAAAACGTCGTAGTTTGAATATGGTGCTAGCTGGGAACGACCAAATCTCCTACCAATTTGGGAGGCTCAGGTTGGTCCTTTCGATGCTACATCGGGCCCATTCATTGACTCCTTTGACTATATAGTTTGGCGACTTCTTCAACGGCGCACAGGTATTGAAGCACGTTCGCTTGCAAGTGCCGTTTATCAAAACCCCATTCTTTTAGATTATCATTGATACATTCATCTCGTCGGCGGAGAGTAAGTCTATCAGACGACAATTCTTGATGGTATCATTGACAGTTTTACGTGATAGCCAAGTGGTTGAAGCAAAGTGGCATCGTTCTCCTCCTGCCCCATGGCCTAGATGGTGCTGGACCTGAACACTCGTCGTCGCGCATCGAGCGCATGCTTCAGGTATAGACATACTGCTCACTTCCTTCGATACCTGCCGACACCCCGTTCTTTAGCTCACAAATGATCGCTTCGATCCGAAGATCGAGAATAACATCAACATGCACGTTGTGTTCCCCACGACGTCAGCACAATATTTCCATATACTGAGGAGACAACTCAAGCGTAACTACCGAAAGCCTTTGATTGTGGCTTCGCCTAAAGGACTCCTACGACTCGCTGTGAGGATTTCGTTGCCTCTTCACCAGAGCTTCTGCTTACATTCTAATCAGGCTGCTTCATCTCTACTATCTGACCTTGTTGACGGGACCAAATTCCAGCCTGTCTTGGACGACCCTACCGTGTCCGTTGATAAAGCTGAACGGGTCGTCCTCATCTCCGGCAAAATATACTACGAACTCGTGAAGGAGCGACAAGCTCGTGGGCACGATGACAAAGTCGCCTTCATTCGTATCGAAGAGCTCGCGCCGTTCCCTTTCAGTGAAGTTGAGAAAGCTCTCGGACGTTATACGCGCGCAAAGGATATCTACTACCTCCAAGAAGAACCGAGGAATCAAGGCGCATGGTCACACGTTTCCCCTCGCATCCAGTCCGTTTTGGATGGCATGGGTAAAGGGGTCGAACTTGCGTATCGTGGTCGTAAAGAGAGCCCACTTCCAGCCCCTGGTATTGGGAAGCTGTACGCCGCTCAACAAAAGGGCGTTATCGACTCGGCCTTCGCAGGGTTATGAATGAATGAAGTACTTACCATGAAGTACTAATAACTTAATAATCTAATAGTTTGGACGCCTCCTGCGGGCAGATGGTGCGATACGCTAGGTCACCGGCGCCGCGCCGTGCGTCTCAGCTTCTTGACCAAAATATTGAAACAAGTCCATTAGTTGAACGCTAAAAGGAGACCATGTATCGATACCACTCACTCCATCTCTCAGCATCGCCACCAGCGCCAAGGCTTCCAACGAACCCCCATGGACAAACCTGACGTTCGAGCCATCGACGAGATTTTCTTCTCCCTCATCTCCCCTCCCACCATTCCTTCCCCCCATGCATCTGTATTGGACCTTCTCTATCACTTTTTCCGCACGATGAGTCGTCAATATGGCGACCGATTGCCTTTCCACATCATGCTAGCTCTGGAGAACAAGTCAACTTTCCACAGATTCATAACACGACAAATTAGCCTCGTCCCCACGTTGATCGAAACTGTACAAACGGCTGTTTGTACAGGCAACCTCCAGCCAGTTTGTGATCTGCGTGAGGAGGTCCCAATGCACAAACCGAAGCACTCCTAATATCTATCTCCTAGCGTTTTATCGTCGACCTCCTCCTCTCGTGCTTCCTTGGCTGCCTGGAAATCCGGATCTCCACATTGTCTGGGACAAAGCTAGCGAGGGCATATGGATCCAGACAGTATCGGATTCACAGGGGAGCGAGTTCTCTATTCTTCACCCAGACCTCGGCCTTCAGAGCGAAGGCCCTTCGCCCGTTGTAGTACTCGAGGAATACGAAGACATGTGGAATGCATTGATGCGTACGTCTAAATCACGACAAGCAAGGATGCTCCGTCTCTTCTACATGGGCCATCCCGGGATCGGTAAATCCCCCCTAACCCGCTAACGCAAAGTTGTCGCCAAACTGACCCTGCTTAAAGGGAAATCGACCTTCCTCCAGTATGCAATAGCCCGTGGCTGTTCCGAGCGGCTATCATTCATCATAGCATCCACGACCTGGTCGGATGCTATCGTCTACTTTGACGGCAGTAAGTCACACTGATGTATTTGCCTGATGGTTCCAGGTCCTCACTCTTTACCACGACAGCACACTATCCTCGTGTCATCGCTCGAGATGATATGGAAGACACGCCGCCAGAAACTTTCGTCTTGGTCGATGCGCGTCTTCCTTATCTTACCCTTCAACCTTTTTTGAAGGTCTTCCGACATATTGCTGTCCTGGCTTCAGAGTGCTGGCACTGGGCGTATACAGATGAGCCCAGCTACGTATTCTTCCACGTCAAGCCGCCGTCGTTGGAGGACCTTAACCGTATTGTGTATCTATTCTTCCTTCTCCTTTGCTTATAACTCTCTGACTGAGACCAGTGCTACTTCCAATCCTGATGCGCCGCGGCCCGACCTTTCCTTGCTTCCATATATTGGTCCATGTATATGGGAACTCACCCGAATCAAATCACGAGAAGACGTGGTCGCGCAATACAGTGAATACGCTCAGATTGCGGCAAGAATTGGTATCCTCAACGGCGACGGTTCCAGATTGTCCATTCCTGAACGGTGGCCCCAATTCCGTTGTTTCTTTTTCATGAAGCAACCCTCTGCATATATCTCCCAGATATGGGGTGTCCCCTCCCGTCTCCAAGTCGGTCTTTTCGAGCCCTGGTATGCTATTTCGACGCCATGGCAATATCAACTTTTCCGAAACGCCGTCCGGACTCTCCAAGTTGAGAAGGATCGGCCAATGCTGAAAGAGTTCGCCTTGAACAACCACGCTACTTACAGTATCGCATTTGAAAACCATATCCTCAACTGTATCCAAAAAGGCGAGCTCAGGGACAGGTATAAAAGCCGATCAGGCAAATCCAGACATCTCCCTCGTAAACTCCAGGAACTCCTTCCAGGGTACGTACTCAAAGTTGACGGTCCTTCGCGCCATGATCGCGACCATTGGGATGCGTCCCAATCCTACTTTATCCCCACTGCGGATGCCTTTCCACTGATCGATGCTGCTATCATCACACCACGCCGAGTGATCCTCCTTCAACTTTCGATCGCCAATCACCGCTCCGTCGAGCCCGACGGCATCCGAGTCGTCCATGATTTCATCAAGGCCATGGAGGGTTCGACGGGCAAACGCAATTATGGACGTAAATGGACCTGCATGTTTGTCGTTGACGAGGAATCATCTGGTACCTCGCTGGTGGAGGCTGAATCCAGTAAAGAAGCCGTCGCGATGTGCAAAGAGGAATTAGGGACTAAGCTTCATATGACGTTTCTGCGTGTTGTGGAACGGCCGAAGGTGGATGTTTCTTCGAAGTTTGGTCGACCGTTTTTTCGTAGCGGGGCCTTTGCTATTGGGAACTCTGCATGAGAATTTCGGATTTGTTAATTCTTGTACCCTTGTCACCGTAGTACTGATTGTAATATAACGGGTTGGGACCCTTCTACTCGGTTCTCAAGTCCCGCTTTGTACGTGCTAAGGTCTTTGAGTCCCTATCTGATCACCAAACGATCGTCGACTACCAGGCATGACATTTACTTCCTAGATCGATGCCCAGCTTCCAAGCGAGTAAGATCTCCCTGGATCCTCTTTGACTTGCATATCACTATTCCGATTTACACACAACTTGCGTAAACCGTGAAAGCCTGTCAAATACTTCTGCCTCCAACCCTCTCCTCTGATCAAGGTGCAACTTCTTGACAGAAACACCAAGCTCCTCCCGAGTGCGTAAAAAGCTAACCAACGGTGACGTATCTTCGTCCGCGAGGTCCTCAATATCGTCAATGATGCGGATATCATGGAGCTTCGGTGCGAGAAGATTCTGCGAGTTGGACAGAGCATCAAAAAACGGCACGATGTCCACAGTGTTCCACGTATTAAGAGTCAACTGCTCGACATTAGGCCATAAAGCCAGGAATGTTTGGCAGAACCCTGTGACGTCGGTGATGGAGAGGGATATGATGGAGTTAGGAGAAATAATCTCGAGGATTGGTTGAAGGATGCCTGTGAGGACAGGAACCGAAGATACTGGCACGCGAGGAAGTTTGATTGATAGACAGTCATCGCCTACAGCAAGTTCGATATACCAATGAGATACCTCGATGGAGAGGGATGAGATCTGCGTGATGCTACAAAATTTGGCTATGTTGCGAATCTGCTCTTGAGAGAGATTTGACTCCAAGGTTCCGAGCGTAAAGGATGGTAGGGCAAAATCGTGACCATGGCGTTGGATGGAGGATATGATGTAGCTTGAATCGAAGTGTTCATCATCTGATGCGAGTAATTCAAGACGGGGGGGCTTTAATCGCGTTGTCCTCGTGTGCAGCGAGAGTATGGAGATCGTCGGTTGTACAAGGAAGGAGCATGTTGGACAATATGACCTTGCGCAGCTCTGGTGCGGCTTCGATGGCGGCGAAGAGATCGGCGAGGGTAAGCATGGGCGGGTTGGTTGGAATGTTACACAACGCCAAGGAATTCAAGCAAGTTAGAATGTAGATACGACGAGGTATAACACAGCGTATGATGCTTAGGTCTTGTAGCATTGGGAAATCTTGATTGAGAAAAGAGCAGAGCGACATGGCATCCCGCCCATGATGCTCAATTCGGAGTGACTTCAGTGAAGACATGGAAGCATTTACACTTTCAAGGAACTCTCTATCCGTAGCATCGACGCGATCGATGTGGAGTTCACGAACTCTGGATATGTGAGGTGTCAAGAGCGACCACACCTCCTTGCGGTTCTTTAGGCCGGAGTCCGAGTCCGAGTGCGAAGCATGATAGCCTACGACGGTCAGAGGAGCCAGGCCTGATCGCTGAAGAATCTCCTCAGCGAAGGTAGGCGACATGGAGAGATATATAACATTCCACAGGGTTGGAGTGTTGAAAACGAGAGTTCTCCATCGACGGCAAACGTGTGCGAGTGTGAAAGGCTGAAAGTATACATCTCTTGGGCGATAATCCGAAGAGCCTGGAATTTTTAGCCTTTGGATGATGTCGAGAAGTATCTCCGTAGGCAGGACGTCGTCCATGTTAACTTGGTTCAACCTTCAATTTTGTGTCGGCGCTTTGATGTTGTAGGCAAAGGTAGGCCTAGTCATCCAAGCTCCGCTTCAAAATAGCTCCGCGAGTTATCCCCTGCGAATGCGAGCTCCATTAACGTTTAACCAGCACCACCACATCACTCAGCGAAAAATTTGTCTGAAACTTGTGTCCGAGGTCTGTCCACTCATCATTCGGGAGGTACGTCGCGGAACCCCCAAACAAGTGACAAATCTGCGACTGAAATACGGATGGCTGTGCCGCCTAGGAAAGTTGTTCCCCGACGGTTATCCCAAGTCGGAGTGGGCCGGTTTATTTGTTGCTTCCGACTCGGATAGGCTCTAGTTTTGGGGCCCTGGCCCTTTGCTTTGTGATCGTTCAGTGTGCGGTTTCATCGAGAGCATACTTACCCAAGTAACGAGGCCTGAAACAAGCTTGAAGCAAGGAGGAGTGAGAGGTTCGAGAAATTTCCTCCGGCGATCCAGATATAGGGTCCGGACCGATCGTATGGTCTCCACAACCGACAAAGGATATAAAGTGGTCCCACCTATCCCGCGTCACCAAAAATGATTTACGACTCGACCCCTTGCTATGAGCACCATTCCCATCTTGTTTTTGCTCGCGAGCCCTTCAAATCCTTATATGTCTTCCAGCGCCTTCTGACCACTCTCCTCCTCGTCCCAGTGTGGACACTTTACTACGCCGTTCTCCCTAGATCCTATCGCCCACGACCATCGTGGTCATTGAAACAAATCATCTTCGTCAACTTTACACGTCGAATCTACAAGGTCACTGAGGTTGCCGGAGTAACATGGAGCACACGAAACCCTGAATCAGAACCGACGCCAGACGAGCTCAAGGAGACGCGGTTTGAATGGATAGACCCTCTACCGAAGGAGCTGCGGTTTGGTGTGGTCGCTAGCGAAGGGGACAGAGTGCCGTTCAAGCGGGTAGGCGCTTTCATATGGCCGAAGGAACCTTCCAGCCTTCGTGTGTCAAGACCATCGTCATCGAAGACCTCCAAAAAAGGCTCACCCCAATTGCCTTCGTTTGATTTCGAGCCCGCTGAGAACCAAGGGAAGGGAAGTACGGTGAAAGCTCAACATGTGGGTTTGGACAGAGATATTGAGTCGGATGCTGCAGATGCCCATGCCTCGACTCGTGTCACACCAGTCGTTGGGATATTCATGCACGGTGGAGGATACACACACATGTCCGCACACGAGAAAGCCAGGACCTCGAGGATTCCACGAACTCTGATCAAGGTACGCCCTCACTCCTATCTTACACACTCATTCCAACTTGAATCTCCAGGAACAACTATGCACTGAAGTGTACGCCGTTGAATACCGACTGCTCCAGTTTGCGCCGTTCCCAGCTGTCGTCCAGGACGCTGCGGCGGTGTACGCACACGTTGTAAAGCAACACGGAGATGCCGCGAAAATTGTGCTTATCGGCGACAGCTCGGGTGGGAATCTCGTCCTCGCGTTGACGCGATGGATTCGTGATGAAGGCAAGCTGCGCATGCCGGATGGTCTGCTTCTCCTTTCGGTGCGTCCAATCTCTCCTTTCGTATTGGATGATCGCATATTGACTAAGAATAGCCTTCTTGCGATACTTGTGCGTTACGCTCTTCTCTCGCTGACCCACTTGCTGATTTATTACTTTTGGTTTGAACAGCCCATGCTATTCCAGAAACGTACTCTTCCCACATCCCCCGGCCCAATGCCCATACAGACTACCTGACGGATACCGTCGAGCCTCGCGCGATCCTACAAGCGACATTCCTCGGGTTCAAGTACTACCCACCGCACCATGAGATCCACAGTCACTCTGATCTGTCAGAGAGGCAGAAAGCCATCGAAGAGGATCGAAGGCTGCGAGAGGTCATTCATTCTGAATACGTCAGCGCTGCGAGTCCACGGGTGCTTCAGTGCTGGGGCCACGATGTCATGCAACATGACTGTTTGATTCAAGTTGTCGCTCGAGACTCTGGGAACGCTGGGAACGAGGGAGGCGAGGCTGCTCAGACTCTAGCTGTACCGAAAGCATCGTCATTGCCATCCGAGTCTTCCGCGTCCCTTACGTCCTTAACCCAAACGCCATACCGCAAGAAATGCCCTTTCCCAACCCTGTTCTCGAGCTTCCCGCGGACGCTAGTTGTCATCGGTGATGCTGAACGGTTGGTGAATGAGGTACGGAGCCTGGTGAAGGCGATGGAGAAGGACCGAGTGGATGTTGAGTGTCATTGGTCGAAGGATGCCGTGCATGATCTATTGATTATTCCGCAAGGGTGGTGGGACGAGGAGGTCAGAGAAGATGCGTGGAAGGTTGTCAGGAGGTGGTTTGGTGGGTTTTAACTGGATACTGCCTTGATACATCGGATTTCCTTTTGTTTTCTCTGCACTGTTGACTGTTGGACCTTTTACAATGGAAGCTTTCTTGTACATTCTCGTGTATTATATGTACCATGGATCGGTTGGGTGAGGAGACAAACTAGAATTAAGACCCAGCAACAGGTCTCTGACAGGGTATCAAGTAGGATAAAGGGTAAAGTAAAAGCCAGGTCAGGCTGTGGTTGGTGATAACCGTATGGAAGGGTCACCACCAAGGGTAGAATACAATACACATCGCAAGCGGGTAAAGGACAAACGAAACAAAAGGAGAAGGAGAAAGGGGAAGAAGAGAAAGGGGAGGAGGGAGGGAAGAGGAGATGGTGGTGGATGTGTCTGCCATGAATTCAGAATAAAGCAGGTCTATGACGAGTACCAGTGAGTACCAGGAATGCGCGACAACACGGTCCAAACTCACCCTTCCAGGTACAAAGATCTCTTAGAAGTTGGTTTGAAGACGAGATGGCCCAGCGCCAGCACCCTGATCATATTGACGATGATATCGGGGTTGAAGTCGAACTTGTTGAGGCCCTTGGAATGCATGTGCTTGAGCAGGACTTCTCAACCCGTCGAAACCGGAAAAAGCCATATTTTGATCTTGATGCTCAAGAGAATCCCCTCGAGCACGGCGAACACCGTTGCTGTTATCGATGTTGTTCGTATCTTTGTGAGAGCGTCGGTAGGGATGGACTTCTTCGCGCTGACGCTCGTATCCGTATGACCGAGAACGCCGAGGGGGACCAGTGTTGAAGGTGACATTGCAGCCATAAAAGAAATTATTGCCCTGGCCTAGGCCGTGACCTTGAACTACTGCGTCCAAGTCTGCTGGGACGGAGGGTTTGACTTGTTCCTCTTCAACGGAGCGACTTCGCTGCTGATCAACATTGGGGAGCGGTTGAGCCAGGTTCGGTTGGAGAGGTGGTTGAGGTCGGACGGGAGGAGCTGGTTCCTGTTCCGGTTGAGGGCGAGCTTGCTGCTGCGTAGGTAGAGGCTGAGGAGGTGCGAGACGCTGCTGATGGAGTGGGACGTAGTTGACAAGGGGCGGGTAAGGAGGTTGGGGTAGTGGCTGCTTTTCGAGGAGTTTCGAGACTCGGTGATCAAAATCAGGGCCTAACACAAGTCCTTCGAGTGGTTCACCAACTTGGCCGCCATGGGGATGGAAAGGTGCTTGACCACCAGAGCGGTATG
>JAPEVF010000826.1:0-19761 GCA_029747585.1 Pleurotus djamor | reverse complement strand
CTAGATCGTCTTGCCCAATGCGTCCAACCTAAGTTNCGNCGCCGGCCAATTCCCTCTTTCTCCCATTCCAACCACTCGCCTACGTCCATGTCCTCCCAAAACTCCGTGGACGCGGCGGCGATGTCGTCGGGCAGTCCGACTCGCTAGAACGACGCCTTCCCACTCTGCGAAAAAAGGCGATTTGACCTCGATTCGATTTTTTCACAAGCCTGCCACAAAACCGTTGGTCAGGCGCACTCAAACGATGGGCAAAGGGCTTCGAAAGGATAGGGGTCGTCGTTTTCGTCAACGAGCTGAATAGAATATAAGCAGCCGTACGTGCTGGCAAGTATAGATACATGTGTCCTCGATATATATCAACTCCTTACAGTAAAGTGCGAAATGTGACGTATCATGGAGTCCACTGTGTTGAGAGCACGGAGGTGGTAGTGAGCGGTCCCTCGTCCTCCACCGTCCCATCCGACCGACCTCTTTTGCGCGACTCTCGCTCGCGCACCGGAAGCTTCAATCCACATCTTTGAAGCAACTAATGATCATGGTAAGTCCGGATGTCAACCCGAAGGCAGGTACCGCGGGTGAGAGTAGAAACGACGGCAGAAAGGGGTACATGCCTTGGTGAGCTCCGTCGAGGGAGTGAGACCGGGAAAACTCCGAGTCGAGAACACCTCAAAGGTGCCACCGTAAACTTCTGCCTGGATGGGACAGTCACTTGTCCAGCTTACTTTGGCGAAGATGTCGAAAACGCGGTATCGGAGGCAGAAGAAACCCTCTTTGCGTACTGCGAGATCCTGTCCGTTTTGCCTCGGTTGATGTCGTGCGCCAAAAATAGAGGAGGGAAGCACTTTACTGGAAATGCAAAGAGCAAACGGCGTTTTCCATCTAAAGGCACTAGAGTGGCCTCTACGGATGTCCCCCCGACTATTTGCTGCGTAAGAGCGCCTGCAAAATGAGTGTGAATGAATGACAACTGACAACATGTGACGGTGGGTGGGCGCACCTATGGACGATGATGTAGGGAGGGTTCCAGCCGGGGTAGGCACTGGTGAAAGATTGACTGTGCAAATTAATCCGAGTGTTTCAAGTTCTCTTCATGGTGACGTTCAGAGATACTCTAGCCGGATGAAAAATAGACGTGACGAACTCGTAGTTGGACAATTCTTGCTCGATGGTGCCCTGAGCCGTAGTAAACAGCTCGTAAAGTCGCAGTGATACTACGGGAGGTGGGTCCAGGGGACGGCGATCGACTTTGCCAAACCTGCGACGTAATACGAGTTCAATGAGGAAGTAGACCACAAGCACTAGACGTCGGGGCTTACTTGCGGCCCACCACAGGGGTTTGTAATTCAGCGAGCTCTGCGCGAATGGTGCGATCCTTGAATTTACCCCCAGCGAAGAAGATAGGCTGGCCAACAAATGAGTCGGACGCATAGGAACACTGCGAGTAACACTGGGAAGACGAAGACGACCCAATGCTGGTGTCTGAAATCGGAGAATAAGGGGATGTATAGTCCATTGAGGGTGCTGGAGGTCGGGGTAGTAGCAAGGGTGAAAGGCCAGGGCATGCTCGTACGTCTTATAAGCTCATTCTTGTGACTCTTGGATAAGAATCGAGCTAGAGACCTCATCGACATCGATCGGCAGATATTCCGGCAGGTGACGAGAAGACGTGGGGGGCCAGAAACTTGTATGAAAAAACAAGCTCATATGACAAGCTTTTGGTAGAGACGGCGAATAATGTCGTTGAATGGATTGGACGCGCCCAGTCTTCAACAAGCTCATATGAATGATAAGGAGAGGGCCCAAATCGGTGCATCGGCGAGAGGCCGCAACAGAGCGCAATGTATTTTGAGTGAATTCGGAAAGAAGTTAAGATAAGGTGAGAGGCCCGTGCCACGCGTGTCACAATTGTTGATGCCCGCTCCCAAAGAAGAGGTTTATACTAGGAACGACACATGGTCCAGAAACACGCAGCGACCAGGTTGCAGAGACTACGTGCGTGCAGGGAATCTCCGGGGGTAACGAGGGACGGAATAAACAGAGGCATTGAGGACTGACACGAACGGGGCGAGGAAAGCAAGTGACAAGTTGGTTCGAAAAATTAGGGGAAATTACGATTTCTCCTATTTCGTCGATCTGCGAATGCGCCAAGCGCAAAACGTCAGAAAATCCCGCTTCCGCTTTGGTGACTATGTCATTCCGTCTTTCTGACTACTCAACAATGGCGTTTTGTCGTGCTGAATCTGCGGAAGTTGGAGTGAATCCTATACCCGCACGTCGATTCGATGCATTCGCTGCACAGCTTTGAACATTGTAAGGAGTTCCTTTTGCTATAAAAGCTGGTCTTGCGACGAAGTTCAGACCCCAAAAACGTCAACACAACCTACTCTTTCTAATCTACAGCCTATCCACATCGCTATGCGTGAGTTCCTCGCTTCAGTTTCAGGGACTGGACGTCGACTAATTTGTCGAATTAGCTTTCTCGTCCATGTTTCGAAGCGACAACGCTCGCGCGTCAAGCGGTGATGACCACCATCTCACCAATTCGACCAAGTCCGACAATCCTTCCGGTGCACGAGTCTCGGGCAAGGACAGTTACGCTTTGCCCAGCGGGACGGGTCCAGGTACGACCGGGAAGCCTGCTCCCCCTGGCGAGCGTGTTCGTGACACGAATACGACTTCTTCGGTCCACCCCACTGCCAGAACCGATATGGGTAAGCATTATCGCCTCCCCCTCATTAAAGTCAATCTTAACCTTCTTCTGCTGTTAGCCAACCGCGGCGCCTCTCAAGGCGTCGGCTTGAATGACCGAATCGGTGAGTTACTTGGTCGGTGCTGTCTTGCCATATGCTGACTTTGACTTCAACCCCAGATCTCTCCACCGAAGGTGTGCATGGTCATGATCTCCGCGCTCAGCGCGATTTTGGCCATGTTCATGAGCGAGATGACGCCCATGGTCACGTCCACCATGACCATATCCACCCTACTTCTGTCGACAATGCGCACCCCCACACTCATGACCACGTCCACCATGATCATATGCACGCTGTGCCTGCCGATAGTAGCCGTAAGTGCCCTCGCCTGCTGAGTACGCGCCATCTCATTTCATGACTTAGGAGGCCCAGCGGTGGCCGGCTCGGGCGGAGCACGTTCAGTGGGAAATACCTGCGGCATGTTCAATGCAATGCCCACCGGCGAGTCTCGTAATTGCCCCCAACCCCCTACTTTGTAACTTTTCTGACACCGTGGTTCAGATGGCCAAGCTCTATCCGGAGCCCAATCGGCAGGATTGGCTCACACCGGTGGCATGTTTAACACAATGCCTGCCGGTGAGGTATCTGAAAACAAGTTCCACCTCCATCGTGAGTTTGTTTTGCTTATTTAACGTCGTCTAATTCTAAATGTTGTCATAGCCGTCACGCATGAAGCTACGCATCACAAAGAAGTCGAAGAAGTCACGCGTCAAAGGGAAAATGAACGTCACGGTCAGTACTTTGCGCTGCGTGTCGATTTTGACTTACCCTTCCCCAGTCCCCCACGTCCAAGTTTCCTACCAGCCAGTCAATCACGCTCTGCAACTGCCTGAACACGTCGAGGAGAGAGTGCACCCGGTGACACACGTTCGTGAGCACCACGATAGCCGCGAGCGAGATGTTACTGCGTTCACTGGCCTCTTAGGTCACCACCAAGATGAGACGGTAAGTTCATCCCGTCACCCCAAAGTTTCGTCCTATTAATCTTCTTTTCATTAGGTTGATCATCCTGTTGATAGGACGGTTGTGGATCGGGGCATTTTCGAGAATGAAACCGTTCAACACCACGTTACCGAAGTTGTTCAACCTATTATCAATAAGCAAGGTAAGCTGAGATTGTGCGTTCATGACCTCTTTGCTAATTATACCTCTTTAGTCACCGAACGTCGTCGTATCCAGACCACCATTCCTTCTCACCATGAAATCCACGAGGCACCTATCGTCCACCAAGCTCGCACCCTCAAACCTGTTACGCTCGAGGAATTCACCTCCAAGCTAGGCCCTTTGGACAATGGTATATCCCCCGAGCAGGCCGTAGAACGCTTCCTCCCAACTGGGGGATGTTCCCGAGAAGTTGACGGTATTGCTGATCAATTGACTCAGGACCTTCAGTTGAACAACGTGAGCATTCATGTATGCCCCGAGCGATACTGTGTCTAACCTTTATTTCTAGTCCAACAGCAAAGGCCCTAATGCCGCCATCGGCACCCGCAATGGCGCGACAAGCGACTTCGATCGTTCAGCAGCCAACACCGCCAAAGACCGTCGCATTTCGGTCCCACACTCTGGCAACGATTATCATCACACGTCCAAGACTTCTACTGGCACAGGCGGTGTTCATCCCATGAATGCAGACGATAGAGTCGCGGGACGTATGGGAATGGGTGGGTCAGCCTCAACTGAAGGAACTAACGCCGTTAGAAAAGACCTCTCCGCCTCGGGACTTGGCGTCAAAGCTCATGACGCCGACCTCGCAAAAGGCAGCAAAGCCGGTGTAGAGTCTCACAAGGGTACTGCCCTCTAGATCTTAGAACGAGCGTAGTTACACAAGCTCCTTCTGTTCAAATGTGACTTTCAATGTAATAACAACTTCATCGTACCTTCTCTGCGTCAATTCAACGTGAACCTTTTCGCTATCATCATGAACTCATTGTGAGCACGCTTAACGGCATGTGAAAACACGTTTTGAGGTTGTCCTACGCTCCCTTGCATCCCATAAATCAGTTGCGACAGCTCCGGTTACGGTAAAGACATGGGCAGAAAGGGGCAAGATAGGAGACCTGATGACATCCGCATTCCATGACAAGCCGCCGACACCAACACTCTCCATGACGTCGTCTATCCGAAGGGCCGCAGCTATCCGATGTTTGCTATATAACCTCAAGCATTCCGAGGTGTCCCTTTGCCAAAACTATCCCCAAACTATCTTCGAACAACTAAGACTCGAGCATCACAACAATTATCATGGGTATTTCCTAGTCGCTTTCACCTGAATCGTTGCTCACCATGGTCGATAGGTGTACTTTCTGGTGCTAAAGGCTTTCTCCTCTCCGACATCTCTGCTTCGTCCGCTCCTGGTAAAGAAGCGTCCGATTCTACACACACCAAGCAGACCAATTCCACTCTTGACAACACTTCTGAGCCGGCCACTCGCTCTTTGGATGCATCTCGTACTTCGGATGTCCCCGCTGCTGGCGATTCGAATGTTGCGAAGTCAGGGGATGCAGCGAATAATACGAATTTCCCTGACAACTCGGCGCCATCTCAGTACGGGCCCGCCACCGCCATTGACAGAAACGCTGGTGCGACTTCTGAGCTGAAGCCTGGAACTGGAGTTGGCACGACTGGTCGGGCGTCACAAACGATGGGCGACAAAGATGCTTCTACGGTGTCCCTAAACGGTTCTACTGCGCACTCTAGCTTGCTCGACTCACGCTTTGAGCTTGAACAAGATCCCAATACTGGAACAGGCCAGCGTGATGCTACTCTATCGGGCAACGTTGATCAAGAGCAACATCTTCTTAGACGTTAGTTTCAGCCCCTCTTCTGACTCCTTTTCGTTCGTACACTGATAACTTTCGAATAGCCGTCGTTCATGAGCATGTCCGCCACTTCGAGGTCGAGGAAGTAACAAGAGAGGTCAACTTGGAGAAACATGGTTTGTTTCTCGTTAAAAAATCAGTTTTCCCGTCGGTTGACCTGCCATCAGTGTATCACATCCATCCGTATCACGTCCCCGTCGTTGTACCTGATGAAGGACACGAAGAACTTTTCCGGAGGGTAGGTAATCCACTTATGGCAAGTATAATCAATTCATCGCGCTACCAGGTCCTTCCTCCATCTAACACTGTGGATCGACATTCTGGGAACGTCCAAACTCAAGCGTTCCTCGAAAGCATCTTAGGACAAGTGAAAGATCAAATGGTGCGGAAGTCATCCAACTACATCTCTTCTGCGTGTAGAATACTCACGCGTTTGCTTGCATACAGACTTGTGAACATTTGAGACGCGTCGAAAACAAGGATACGATCACACACGAACATGTTCACAACTACACTATCAATGTCTTCAATCTTCAGCCAAAAATGCAAGGTAGGATCCTTAGTCACTATGCTCTACCTCGCGCTTATGATAGATGCACGCAGATGAGACATTATCCCGAAGTAAGGTTGGCAGCGGTAGAGCTGCTAACGCCAGCCTCCTCCGTCGACATAATTATGTGGAACAAGATGGATGCTGCAGCGTTTGTGGCGAGCATTGCGAAGGCTTTGGGTCTGAATTTGATCCTGCGATGCCAGGTACCTGGTCATCTACCGTGCGTACAAAAATTATCGTTCCTCGCAATGCGGTTGTCATCTAAACTCCTCATCAATCTAGGCTTAAAGGACCTCCGACATTGCCTTTAGAGTAGCTAGTCATATACTTAGGGCTTGAACTCGGTAGCTTGATACTGTCCCGTTTTTGCAAATTTCCATCTTGTATTATACGCTTCATAAATGGTCTCAGTTTCCATTGAATCGTTTATCATTGTCTTCCTTGAATTTTCTCCTAAGGTCTCCTGAGTCAACCCATCCCGTGCCGTTTGTGTCGCGCTTGTCACAGTCACGTCCTTCTCCACCCACCACGATGAGTGTAAGCGATTGCTCGACCTATGCGCGTCACCAAGCTCACCCTCGAACTAGGCCTTCACAACTCAGGATATTACAATGGACGATGACATTCTCAGCGACGTTGTCCCAAGTAACATCGTGTCTCGCCAGGTTGGTACCTTTTAGACTTGGTCGAGTTATTTCGACTGACGAGTGTTTAGCCCAGTCAGGGCGCGGACGGCGAGAGTGAGTATGACGAAGATGCGGACCAGGCCGACGAGCTTATGAGCGAGGAAGCCGATAACGAAATACGAGTGGTCCGTGTTCCCCCAATATCTTGTTCTTCAGACCGAGACGCCAACGGTTGACCATTTTCAGCCCAATACCATGTCAGCATTGGAACGACACGAGAAGAAGCAGAAAAAGAAGGTCGCCGAGGGAAAGCTCCAGGAGCAGCGACAAGAGATGGACAAGGCTAAGGTGCGCCCATCCACACACTTTTCTTTTCCCCTAAGCCTAATTGCATTCCAGGTCGCGGACGCGGTCAAGCGTTACTCGTATCTTCTCGGACAAACCGAACTGTTCAAGCACTTTGTTGACCTCAAGGTCAGTGGTATCTGGCAGTATAGTTATAAACATCTGACTCGCGGTTTAGAGAGCCAGGGATCCTGAATACGCCGCGATGATGGATGCCCAACCTAAACCGAAAGGCCGTGGAAGGAAGAAAGCTGGGTAAGTCATTCCATTGCTTCTCCGTATGTCATTTGTTTACGCCTCTGTACAGTGATACGCGTCACAGGAAATCTGAAAAGGAAGAAGACGAAGAACTTCTGAAAGATGGCGAAATGGCTGTAGACGGGAACGACCAGCCTTTCGTATTCGAAGAATCGCCCAGCTGTATGTTACCTATCACTCTCCGTCAGAGTCAAGCTGACCCCGGAGATTGTAGTCATCAATGGAACGATGCGTCCGTATCAACTCCAGGGTTTGAACTGGATGGTTTCCCTCCACCACAATGGTTTGAATGGAATTTTGGCAGATGAGATGGTGACCAACCTCCTGTGCAATAACGCAATACTGGTCCTAACCATATCCACTTCTTCTCTAGGGTTTGGGCAAAACCTTGCAGACCATCTCTTTCCTCTCGTATTTGAAGCACCACAAAGACATAACGGGCCCTCATCTGATAGTTGTCCCCAAATCTACGCTCCAGAACTGGAACCGTGAATTCGAAAAGTGGACACCTGACTTCAATGTTGTCCTCTTGACTGGAAGCAAAGATGAGCGCCAAGAATTAATACAAAATCGCCTCATGGTTCAAGACTTTGAAGTCTGCATCACCACATACGAAATGTGTCTCATCGAGAAGTCGGCGTTCAAAAAGTTCTCTTTCGAATACATCGTCATTGATGAAGCTCATCGCATCAAGAATGTCGACTCAATACTTTCCCAAATTGTCCGCT
Source organism: Pleurotus djamor (assembly GCA_029747585.1). Lineage (NCBI taxonomy): Eukaryota > Fungi > Basidiomycota > Agaricomycetes > Agaricales > Pleurotaceae > Pleurotus > Pleurotus djamor. The sequence continues at coordinate 11,679 of JAPEVF010000826.1, read as the reverse complement.
CTTTCACGTCTCGTGGGCGTTTGCTCATTACCGGGACGCCGTTGCAAAACAATCTGAAAGAGCTATTCGCGCTGTTGAATTTCATCTGTCCAGAAATCTTCGTGGAGTATGCAGACTTGGATAGTTTCCTCCACAAGGATGCGCTAGGGTCGGATGAAGAGGAGAAGAGCAAGAAAGTTGTTGAGGCGCTCCATAAGATCCTCCGTCCCTTCCTGCTCCGTCGAGTGAAATCGGATGTCGAGAAAAACTTGTTGCCTAGTACGTTATCTCCCGAAGGCGAAATGAGGCTACTAATCTTCGTCTGTAGAAAAGGAGATCAACATTTATGTAGGTCTGACGGAAATGCAACGGAAGTGGTATCGTTCCGTTCTTGAAAAGGACATCGATGCCGTCAATGGTATGTTCGTCGAGTCATTCGATGTATAGTCTGACCTTGTAAACGTAGGCCTTACTGGGAAGAAGGAAGGCAAGACCCGACTGATGAATGTCGTCATGCAGGTATGTGTATTCCAAAAAGGGCCTTCGTCAAAACTGACAATCCGAACTCAGCTCCGTAAAGTTACCTGCCACCCTTATCTATTCGATGGCGCAGTAAGTGTACAGTCCTTTGGTGAATTTGCTTCGCTCATCCTTGGCCAGGAACCTGGTCCACCCTATACCACGGACGAGCACTTAATTGAGAATTCCGGGAAGATGGTCATCCTTGACAAGCTCCTTAAGTCAATGAAAGCCAAGGGTTCCAGAGTGTTGATTTTCAGTCAGATGAGTCGTGTCTTGGACATCTTGGAAGACTATTGTCTTTTCAGAGGCTACAGTACGTCATCAAATATCGTCGTCTCGCTTTCGCATCCACTGAATCTTCATCTAGAGTACTGTCGAATCGATGGTGGCACCGCACACGATGACCGCATCACTGCAATCGACGAATACAACAAGCCTGACAGCGAGAAATTCATTTTCTTGTTGACCACTCGCGCTGGAGGTCTTGGTATCAATCTCACCACAGCAGATATCGTGGTATTGTACGATAGCGACTGGTACGTCTTCTTCGTCTTTACTCTCTTCATCAGACTCAAGTCTTGCGCAGGAATCCTCAGGCTGATCTCCAGGCTATGGACCGCGCCCATCGAATCGGACAGACCAAACAAGTATACGTGTTCCGGTTCATCACTGAGGGTAGTGTAGAAGAACGAATGCTAGAACGTGCAGCCCAAAAGCTGCGGCTCGATCAACTCGTCATTCAACAAGGCCGTCAGCAGCAAACAAAAGGTAGCTTCGTATATTCACGACGTTCAGTCCAATCGATCTCACTTCGTTACAGCCGCGAACAAAGACGAATTGTTGGAAATGATTACTCATGGTGCCGACAAAATCATCAACTCTTCGGAAGAGTAAGCACTGCAGTGTCCCGGGTTAGGCAATCACTGAGTCTCGGGATGCTCTAGGTTTATGGTAAACGACGACATCGACGAGATCATTCAACGCGGCGAGGAGCGAACTGCCGAACTCAATAGCAAGTATGAAGGGCTGAACCTAGAAGACCTGAGTAACTTCAAGTCCGAAGCTTCCGTGCAGCAATGGGAAGGAGAGGATTTCCGAGGAGGGGTAAGCAGGATATCCAAACTTTGTTTCTTTAAGTACTCACCTCGAAAATAGCGCAAAGGGTTGAACCTTAATCTCCTCTCTCTTTCAAAGCGCGAACGAAAGACGAACTATTCTGTCGACAATTACTTCAAAGACACCCTTCGCGCTGGACCTTCCAAAGTTGACAAAGCTCCCAAAATTCCCCGTGCACCCAAGCAGATTTCGATGTCAGTTTTCGGTCTATGTGTCGGGGCTTACCTTTCTTACATCCGCTCCCCCAATTTTTAGTCAAGATTTCCAATTCTTCCCTCCTGAACTAGCCCAATTACAGGAACGCGAACTCGCAGTCTTCAAGGTTTGTAAGGCTTGCTGTTAGTGGCATACTGATGTTGACATTATACACAGCGTCAGAATGGCATAGTTGCAACCCAGCGAGAACCCGCCGGCCCAGACGACACACCCGAATCCCTTGAGGCAGAACGTCAAGCTGCCCAAGAATTCATTGATACCGGTCCGTTTCTCGCATGCGCATCGTCAATATCAATGATGACGGTTTTCTTGTAGCTGAACCACTCACGGAAGAGGAAACGGCTTTGAAGGATTCTTACATCGAACAAGGCTTCCCCGACTGGAGTCGTCGTGATTTCCAACAGCTCATCCGCGGGCTTGAAGCTTTTGGCTGGTTAGTTCCCTTGTGCCTGGCTTGGCTCAGGGCCGTCTAACAAACTACCAGGGGTGAATCGTTTGACGTTTATGCGGCCGAGATACAAGACAAGACTCCAGAAGAGGTTGAGGCGTATTATCAAGTATTCCAGGAGAAATGGACCACTCTATCAGGTAAGTGGGGTCGCTTTGTCATTGTGACGGATACTAACACCTTTGTTTTTGGCAGAATACCCCCGAATTGCCGTTCGTATAACGGAGGGTGAAGCTAAACGGAACAAACGGGACAATCTTGAAAATCTTCTTCACGACAAGATTACGTCGGTTCGCTATCCCATGCAGGAATTGGAACTCAATTATCCTACGACGAAAGGCAAGGTGTATAGCGAGGAAGAAGACAGATACCTTCTTTGTCGTTTGCATCATTATGGGATGCAGGCAGAGGATGTTTATGAAAGGATAAAGAAGGATATCACTGAGTTCCCTGTCTTCCGATTCGATTGGTTCTTCAAGAGTCGCTCGCCGCAGGAGCTCCAAAGGAGATGCAATACACTTCTGGGGATGATTGAGAAAGAGGCGGAGGCCAAGCAGCAGGAAGAAACCAAGGCTAAGGGCCCCAAGGGAAAGGTATGTTTGGACATGCCCTTCCGTTATTAATGTACTCATCAATCCATAGAAACGCGGGATTGAAGAAGTTTCCAAGGCCGAGAAAAAGGAGTCTAGACCACCGACACCTCTTTCTGCTCCTACGGCACCGTCGAAACGGCCATCGAAGAAAAAGAAAGCCTAGAGCCGAGGTCCCCTTGTTTGTATCTACCCTGTTTTTGTGTTACTTAGATTTCTTGCCATCCTGTCTATAAAGGCGCTAATATCGATGCCCTTGGCATATAATTCTTGCTGATTTCGGCTGAGGCCGTAAGTGGGATCCTCGTCTTCGTGGGACATATTTCGGCATGGGCGCACATTTTGATGCCTTCCTGTTATCGATCGCACATGGGAGTCGCAATGTTGGGTGAGTTGACTGGACCCTTGATCACCATCAGATAGTCTGTAGACGCGACTCACCTTGGGCAAGCCGTGATGCATGATGCATGATGTATGAATCTCAGAGAGCCCTCTGCCCTGCAGCCGCGTGTAAGCAGGTAAGTATGTAGGTAAGTACGGTTTTGTGTATATTAAACATGAAGATATACATGTTACAGAAAGGAGAATATCATACGCGTGGCAGGTATAGAACAAAGTCATAGAGATAGATGCATAGGGTGGCATAGGCGTGGACATGCGATGCTGAGGGGGGGATTCATTCTGGCTGTGGGATTCGCGGGCGTCGCTGATATCTCAACTTCTTGAGGAAACGTTCATAAATTCCGTTTCTGAAGGGATTGCTACTGTTGGATGGCGACAGGCTGGCGGTACCGGCGTCTGACGCGTCTGGGGGAGAGGGAGTGCCCGCTCTACTACGAGACTCAGTCGATCCGCTCATGTGCGAGGCTGGGCTGGATGGTGGAGGACTAGAAGGGGGATCCGTAGAAGGGACGCCATAAGGTCGAGTTGGAGCAGCAAATACGCTGGGGTCAAACGGCGCGTCGAACCCTTGGCCGTATGGCGTCGCGTTTGGGGTTGGGTTCATGGGGGTTTGGTGGGGGAAATTGGTTGGTCCGTTTGGCTGGGATGAGCCCTGAGGAACTCCGGGACCTTGGAGATCGTTAGTCGACGACCAACGACAACCTACGATGTTACGCACCGAACTGGTTATCACCATAATGTGGGGGGCTCGATGTTGAATTTGTCGACAGTGGTGCAGCAAAGACTAAGACAAACAGGAATTCAGGTCAGTCGACGAAGAGGGGACAGGGAGTACACAACGGACAGTTATTCGAGCCGCTCACTTCAATCTTCTGGCGATTGTTGTAGTTGGAACGGTAGTCGTTGTCGCAGTTAAATTTTGAGTTCTTGATAACGAAAGAATTATCTATGTCCTTCGTTATGAAGCGGCCGTTGATAGGTGAATTGACGAAAGTTGTGGTGATAGGCATCGCCGTCTGAGTCGAGGGTTTCTGAGGATGGCATGCCGTCGAGAGATGTCAGGGATTTATACATGGAAGTAAATTGAGCTGTGTTGAAGGAGTGATCCCCTTGTACCGAATCCAGGTATTCGACGGTGAGTCGCCTTATTGTGTGTTTGTGTTCTCCTCGTTTGGTTTTGGTTGCACGGGGCCTCGCAGAAACATGAGCCGGGTGAATCGCTGAATTCGACCAAGTCCAGGTTCAAACGTTCACACAGGTCAAAGCGCGGGCCGTTTACCTCTCGGATAAGTATGTTGCTATTTGCTCATGTTTGGCGTTACGTCCTCGTTCATCATTTTGGACCCACAGGGACCCACTGGTTCGATGAGATCGCGACATCATATTTCCATCATCGCATCAAATATGGTATACATCCAGAGCAGCACCCAGCCACCTTGTATTTATGCGGCCAGACAGCTGTCCATGTCACATAAGCTCGTTCAACGCAATGTCAGGATACCAGATGCGGTCGAGTTGGCCCGCCTGCCTCCCATCTCTTTCACTTCCTTCTTCTTCTTCGAGTCAGCCAGGTCCCATATTCTCCAGAACTTGAGATTCTCATCTCCAGCCCCGGTGCAGACAAGGTCCCCAGCTGGCCCGAGGCAGCTAAAAAGCACACGAGAGTCATGTGCATCGCGAATTTCTGCCACGGTCTCCATGCTTGGGTAGGCGTGAAGCATAATCGAGTTCGTCGGATAGCCGTGAGTAGTTAGCAGCTCTTTCTTTGCCGGCGCCCACAAAATCGACGTGATTTGGGAAGGTGTTTGAGCGGTGTGGAGGCGAGCACCCGTGGTGCTATTCCATACATTGATAGAGGCGTCGTTTGTTCCTCCACCAGAAGCGAGAAGAGAAGGTTGCCAAGGGCACCATGCAACTGCCTGTGGAAGGATAGAACTGAGTACAATTGTCTGTCAAAAAAACGGCGATCAAAAACCAACCTTCACGGCAGCTGTGTGGTTCCGTTTGGTCCACTTGGCTGTACCTCGAGCGCCTTCACCTACATCGCCAACCCTACCGTCCCAAATATTGACAACATTGTCATTACCACCACTTGCAAGTAACTCCCCATCAGAGCGCCATTTCAAACCGCAAACCTCTCCAGTATGTCCAAGCAATTCCATCACCTTGTGTCGCGGCATACGCACATCATGGTGCCAGATGCTACCATCGCCACAGCCCGAACTCAGGATATGTTGGTTCCACGACAATACAGCGATTTGTCCCTGGTGACCAGCCATAGTTCGCAGCTTTTGTCCCGTCTCGACATCCCATAGTTCAACCTCACCCGACCCTATGCCTACTCCTAAAAACCCGCCGTCGCCCGAGAAATCGACGGCAGAAACATACGAACCCTCCGGAGCTTCCCCAAGTTGATTGACTTCACCTGTATCGGCGCGCCAGACGTACGTGCTAGACTCCAGAGCGACGGCCACAGCATTCAGGCAAGACCAGCTCAGCAAGTTGAGATAAAAGTCGTCGACCATTCCAGGCGCATCAAGCACCCGCTCTGGTGTGGTGGGGATCTTGCGTGATTTGTTGGTAGTTGCACCTGTGGATGTGGCAACAGCTCCAGGGCGAGTGTACAGTGGCCTAGCAAACTCTCGTTGCTGCGACAAGGTAGTGTCCTTGGACGGTAGTGGGGGTTGTTCATGGTACCCCAAGATTCGTCGGTTTACAGGGACGCCCGTAGCTTCGACGAGGCGAGCGGTGTGTCCAGGTGATGCAGATTGTGGGTTGATAGAAAGCATGTCCAGTGGCGTTGTGACTTCACTATCAACTTCGCGAGTGGTTATAAACCTGTCCCGCTGGTCAAGGCCCACTCGGTTCTAACCGCACAAAGAGGTTTGCCTCGTGTCAGGTGACAAAAAATGCGATTGTGGCTCACCGCTGCGGGGGTTGACCTGGATCGCCTTATTTCAGGTTTAGCTGGCGGTATGTAGTCTCTAGTCACGACGTCAAGGCGACTCTCGATGCCGCCTTTCCGAATAACGCCTCCGCCTGCCTGTCGCTGTAAGGAATCTGATACATTGATGCTGCCGCTAGCCTGTCTCTTCGAAGGAGAGGCTGGGCGAGAGCGGGGCTTTATCGAGGAGATAAAAGGATTTGTGGTATCGAAAGGACCGGCAGAAGACTTCGATTTTGGATAAGCTTTACTAGATCGTTTGGTTGGCGAGTTCTGTGATGGTGCGAGGGAGAGCGAGTTGATTCCAGATAGAATAGACGGAGTCAAGGGTGTCTTTGCCTCTGAACGAGCGCGTTGACGAGAAGGCGTTTTTGGATTGAGAGACATGGCTGAGTTCAGAGTACGAGTGTTGGATCCGCGGCTGGGCAACACCAGGCAGTTATTTGAACGGGCCAACACGTGATCGTGATCGACGCCCCTAAGTAGAGCTAAGCGCTCAATTCCGCCCATACCAAGAGCTACTCGTACGACCATGGTCAGTCTTCGCAATCGCTTCTCCGTCTTGTGAAATGCCCATGCCTTCCCATCCAGCTTATTTTCTCAGTATTCAAAACACTTACGGACCAACAAGTCACCGTAGAACTCAAAAATGACCTCTCGATAACTGGTGTCCTTAAATCGGTTGACCAGTATGTTTCGCATTTGCCATCCACACCTCCACCGGTTAACACCACCTACTAGGTTTCTTAATATTCGACTTGACAACATCAAAGTACTCGACGAGGCGCGACACCCACATATGGTCAGGCTTGACGATTGAATAACCCCCAATACCTTATTGATTCAAAACATAGATGGCCGTCAAGAACTGCTTCATCCGTGGATCGGTTGTGCGATATGTGCAACTCCCTGCTGAACACGTCGATACACAACTACTTGAGGATGCTACGCGTCGTGGTGCGTTTGCCGTGTTAGAACCTTTTCTTACCCTATATGGCTGACTTGAACCACAGAAACTCTTCATCAAGGCAAACGCTAACTACACCAGGACAATCTGACTCGCGGTTTTTTTTTGCAATATCTCTGTGTTTTTCGTTTTCTCATGATACATGTGTAATGCTATGATACTTGGCATCAAGCAGCGTCTGGGGTTTTCCAGACTTTGACTGTTCCATCCGCACTCGTTGTGATGAGCTCACCTACATCGGTGGGATGATGCTCTGTCCAGGTAATGACCTTTTCGTGGGCTTTCGGAGGTGGATTTGGTTGGATGGGTTTGGCCTAGTCACCGTGAGTCAATGGAGAATTCGAATGGAAGGAAGTTCAGTTCGAGCTTACATCTAGCAAATCCCAAGCCCACACTTGCCCACTTTCGTCCCCACATATCACACTCGCTTCGCCATGTCCAAAGCATCCTCGACATCGATATGCCGTATTTGTGTGCCCGCTGAAATCATTCAACAGTTTCCCTGTGGACATATCCATGAGGCGAAGATGAGAATCCAACGTCGTGACCAAGACTGTTTGTGAGTCCTGGGTTGGAACGACGGCCGTAACGGGGTCTAGAATGGGACGTTAAAGTGAGCATTCAATGTCAACATTGAGAGGAAGTATTTTGGTGTCGTACGGCCAATAAAATCGGATCGAAGTTCGCCTTTGCGTAAGTCGTACATGCGTACATGTCCGTCGATGGAACCAGTTATTATGAACGTAGATCCGACATGGAGGGTTTGTACACCATCTCGGGCCTCGTCTAGACTTTGTATCGGCTGACGATTCATGGCACTGGAACAATCAGCCACGGAAGCCTCCATAGGACAAGAAGGTGCCCACCGTAAGTCCCATAGCTTGACGGTTGTGTCAAAAGAACCTTGAAATGGAGTAAATGGGAAGGCTTGGAGTATTGACAAATGAGATGCACATACCACTGGCTAGTACGGTTGCATTATCGTTGTACTCGACGACGTAGATTTTGCCCATGTGTCCTGATATGCGACGCGTCGTCACGCCTGTGGCAACATCCCAGACGAAGACGGAGCGATCGCCGCCAGAAGACGCAAACTGTGCGTTATCATGTGCACTATAGCGGATGCATTTTCAATAACGGAAATCACTGGGTCGAAGGGGTGGGCCTACACGCTGACCGAGAGCACTTCATATCCATGAGAGGTAAAGGCCTTGATTTCCGTTCCGAGGTTGGCGTTCCATAAGCGTACTGAACGGTCCTGGCCACCAGTCAAGATATACCTGGCGTTGCCTTTTGAGTATCTGGCTACATTGACTGGGCCTTTGTGACTGCCCAACGTCGTATGCAAAGTTCGTGCGATTGGCGGAGGACCGCGAGAGGGAGCCGACATGATCGAACGAGCGCCCGAGCTCGCTCATCCACTCACTACGATCATGGGTACGGCGCGGAAACGTAGCTTGTCGCCGTCTGCGGCAAACCTACCCCTTGCTAAACGTCGTGAAGGACCTGGAAACACTACTACTCATGCTCTGGTCGCCTCGGGTTTTGAGACACTCTACGATGAATTGATCCTACATATATTCTCCCACCTCTCCTATCAGGACCTCTGTGTCGCCCAGGTTATCAGCCGGGATTGGTTTCGACTGGCTTCAGATAACCACCTCTGGAGACTGCTGTACATCAGAGCTTATGGTCGCACTAGGCTCCGCGGGGCCAGAGGCTTCGTCGGGCGAACCAATGACCGGGAGATTAGGAATTTACCTTCTCGAGCTAAGACCCATACTAGCTCTGACGATCTGAAGGACTGGAAGTGGATGTTTCGCATCAGCTCGAATTGGAGGAGAGGTTTGTCCATGAAATGCATCCCCCATTGAGAACGACGTCGCTGAACTCAACCAGGACGCTGCAATGTCCAAGTTCTACATACACCCGTACAGGATCCCAGTAGCAGTGTTCCGACGAACATACTCATCGCTGGACCACTCATTCTGTGCGCGTCACCAGAGCCATCCCTTGCTCCGTCTATCTTCGTTTCCCAATCGCAGCCTGAGAGCTCGGTGGTTACACTGGAATGCCCCTCCTCCTCCAATTCACCTGTACAAATCACGGCGTTGGCCCTAGACCAGTCGCCACATTCCAATTCCTCAATATCAGTTGTTGTATTCCTCTCTAACGGAGAATTTATCGTGTATCAACTCAACCTCTCCGAACCTGCTCAATCTACCCGGAAGCTCCTTTATACCCCATTGAGGACCCTCCAACGGTCAGCTCCCATAATACAATCTGTATACCACCATCCCCTGCTCGCCAGCCTCTCCCAGTCGTTCTCACTCAACATCTACGATTTATCGAACTACGACGTCCGACACATCCAGACCTTAACCTCTTTCACGTCGTTCCCTCCGACTTCCTTCTCACTTTCCACCCCTGCTCCGAATACCTACAAACTTGTCATGGCCTATTCGATACCCGTATACCCTGCCCATTGGTCTATTGGTGCAACGGAACTTGTCATCTCCAATGCACGCTCGTCCGTACTGTCTTCAGACAGCATATCATCGGCCCTAAGGGAGGTTGAGGATACCGATCAGCCACCATTGACCGTAGTCTCGACGCGAAGTGCTCGAGCAATTGACGTTCCGCACGGCTTTATGGATAGTAACAAGCTGCGTTCAATGCGAGAGCAATGGAGTCGCAAGGTTCCCCACGTCGCTGACATACAAACCGATGGCAAATGGATCGTACTCGCTCCAGCCCCCAGTCCCTTGTCCTCAGATTCTTCCGCGAACTCGATAAGACCGTCGAATTCATCACCACCGCTTCATTCATCCACCACGCTCCAGCTCTATCGGCTGACTCTCCCATCAACACTGTATCGCACCGCTGCACCACCTAAGATTGCGTTTGTTCGATATCTGGAAGGGCAAACCTCACCCGTCTCCTCCCTCGCCCTAGCTGATGGTCGTTGCGTCAGTCTGGGTATGAACGGAAGTATATGGGTATGGGATCTGGAGAACGGAACGGGCGCACAGGTTTCCGCCCCGCTGTCCATCCCTCGACGGTTGGGATGGCAGGCGAGGTCTGGAAGCACGGTATTTGACGATAGGCGAATTATAACCGCGGATAGTGAAGGAGTTGTGGTCCGTCGCTTTGATATTTAGCGTCCATTTATTTATTTTTATCATATTCAGTGTTATATGTACACCGCTTCGTAGACTTCGTAACCGTGACTGAACTGTCTTGTAATAGTATAACATCTTGACCCCAAGGGATCGAATGGTGTGACGATGGTCGATCGACACACGGCGGGGGTAGGTGGGAATCATTTCAAAGGAGCATGGTAAAATTGCGGGTGGCATATAGCATATATTGCAGCGTAGTATGAGCAACAGACATGGGAAAGATACAAACGAGCCATAACCATCATATTTCTTTGAGCCTTTATGCCTACCACAAAAGTCGCTGCGTACACTGCATGAAGGGGCAGAAGAGAGGATACCACAGATACAGATTAGGCATGGGCGTGCTTCTGTTTTCCGGAACGGAGTTTACGAAGGTAGAACTGCAACGAGGTTAGCAAATGTCAAACCAAATGTGAAGGCGCTGAACGTACCTCGAGTTCCTTTCCTTCGAGGATGTAGCCATCAGCACGGCCAGATTGACCTGGTCGGCTGGAGATGGAAGCGTAGAGACGACCAGCAGCGAACTGACTCTCGAGAAGAGGATCGATTTTGGCATCTAAATTCTCCAAGTGTTAGCATTCAATAGAATAGGATAGATCCATGGTGTGTACCTTTCTTCTTCTCGTCCAAGTTGCGCTGGGCGTGGTGAGAGAGTTTTTTGGGTTCCTCGCCCTCAGCGGTGGCGGCAGCAGCGGGTTGAGCTTTGCCCTTCTTTGTTATCGGTTGGGCGTACTGGAAAGATAGACGATTAATAGAGAAACCAGGAGTACTAACTGATATACTTACGTGGGTCTCATACCATTGGCGGAAGGGGGTAGCATCGATCTGGATGATGGCTCCCTTGACGAGAGTGTTCGTGCGGACGAGTTCGTTGTTGGAAGCATTGTAGACCTGTCAAATACATATGAGATCCTGCATCGACACCTGAACATCTTGAGGGGTACGCACGACACCGATGAGCCTAGTCTTCTTGGTAACAGACTCTGAGCCCCAGGCAAAGTTACCGCTGTCGAGACGGAGGGCACGGTATTTTAAGTTTCCACCACGAACACGGACAGTGTGGACGCGCTTGACTCCCAACTTGGTGCTGGCAGGCTGACGACCCAACTCGAACTTTCTCTTCTTGCGGTAGTGAGCGCGCTGGGCGCCGGTGGCAGAGCGTTTGTGCCGGGAGGATCGGGAGATACCTGATGATAATAAAGTCAGCCTGAGGGGGACATTGGTACGAGGAGGAGGGGGGACGACTTGCCCATTGTCGAATGTCTTGAGGGATGGCGAGCGAGAGCCCCAGGCGATAAACTCTTTGTGATGAT